>JAQFYE010001587.1:0-22014 GCA_034694305.1 Protaphorura glebata | reverse complement strand
AGGCGGTTCATAACATTGACACCCCACCTCTGCAACTGTGGAATTGAAACAAAATAAGGTTAATTTCTGTGTCAAAGCAGTCAGATTACCCATACATATATCATATTAATAATATACATTCATATTAATAATATACTTTTTACTTCATGCCTTGACCTTTGGGAAGTTGCAGAGTGAGAGACACCTAGAAAGGAAACTCATTTTAAAAATAACTTTCAATCACAATTTCAATAATTAAATCAAGCTAACACGAAAACGATAGAACGATTCGATACGATGACATTTAGAAAAAATGTCAAGAAAGCTGAGTCCAGAAATGCCTTGACGAAAGGATGAATGTAGCTTACAAGGTGAGTCCATACTCACTGGTACCAAAAAAAAATGTTTTTTTTTCGGTTCCTGTAAGATTAACATGTGAAAGATCAGCTTTGACGCCAAGTTGTTGACCCGTGACGGTCAAGCAATCACACAAAATGTGCGGGTATACCAAAATAATTCGTCAAACTAGACACCCGGATAGCTCGTAAGCGAGATACACAAACCGAGGGTACCCGTAGTAGTAGGAACAAAGTTTCGATGGATCTGTATAAAGTCACTCAGGACACGGTACTTATGACATGAGTCAAAAATCTGTATCACAAATATCGTTCGAACAATTAGCTAAATTCAAAGTTTGAAATATATTATTGCAAAGAAATTAATAACTGGGTGAATGGATGATGGGTTAACTTTGTATATTGCGAAATCGCGATGCATATGAAAAAATGACGAAAACGCAAGGTCAGGCAGGCATTAACATCTTTGGTGTGTTGTTTCGACGATAACTTCCGCCTCTGGCGTAGCCTCCACCGAATCTGTCTAGGATAAGACTAGTCCTACTGTCTTTTGAATCTAAATTATCATGAATTTGTTGTTTTCGACTTCTTGAGTGGCTACGGGAAAGTGACTTCGGATATTTATCGAATATGGCTTATTCACTGATTAGAATTTCGACGTCAGCGTTTACAGGGTGGGCAAAAGGCTCGAAATAAACAGGAGGCATTCCGTCGTTTGCGATACCTATATAGATACGATTATAGAAGTTTCACACTGCATCGAATCACCAAAAGAGAATATAACTCGTTTGTTAAAATCAAACTAAATTGTGGCCTTCCGTGTGGAGATTTCGAAATTCGAACACCGCTAGAACCATAAGTTTCCTACCAGAAGTGTCACCTTGTCAAGGGCGATAATTCATGACAGTTACAAACTCGTAACTCCCGGCCGTTAATGTCAAAATTGGCAATAATTAAGAGGTTAACACTGAAGCTATTCATGATGTGTTCGTGAATATAATTTATTGATTTCTGAAACTTTAAAATAGTTGCTTGGCTTAATAAAAAATGTTAAAGTAGAACTGGAATGAGTTCCGGCGAAGCAAGGGCTAAATAAGTTATTAAAAAAATACAATTGACACTTTGAGTTTTTCCCCGTATCACTGCCACAAAATGATGACCATGCTGGAATACTTTGGACTCCACTTATCTTGTCCACAATTCGTCATCACCACTGTCAAAATCAAGTGGTATGTTGGATTTTCTCAGCAGGGGAAGATCATCTTCTGTTGGAAAATTAATTTCTCGAAGGGTAGTTGGTCCAGCTGATAGTTTGCTGCTTGGCTTTTCGTTGCTTCCTTGGTCAAAGTCTTGTGCACTTTTGGAAAACTTGAAAACCACGTGGCAAATTATGCCTATCAAACATAACACGAGTCCCAGGAAATTCACGAAGGACATTTGGTCATTATTTATTATCACAGCTAGTACGAGTGTACATATTTCCTGGAAATAAAAAATTAATTAATTAGCATGGTAATTGGTAAGTTAATAAATACAGTATGCCTTCAATACCTTAAATATGCCGACGACAGACAGAGTAAGACTTGACGTGTATGTGACCAGAAGAAATTCTACAACCTCCATCAAGAATGCCATAACAGCCCCGATCAGAATGGCATTTACGGTATACATTAAGGCTTCCCTATCTTCATGTGTTTGAAATCCCACGTTGTGTTTCATAACATCTTGTCCTGAGTAAAAATCAAAAATTCAAAAATTAAATACTGATATTCGACAAATGGTACATAAAAACACTGACAGACATGTTTCATAAAATGTGAAGCAAACAGAATGGGAAAATTAACCGACACAAAAAATCCCGGATCATAAGAACAGCACAAACCTTCAAAAAATATAGCGAATGGAAGTATGGCAACAATCATCCAGGGCTGAACGTGATAAACCATGTCGATGGGATTATGAAGACCAAGTTTTGATTTCTGTATAATTAACTGAGCCATCGACCATCGGACACCACTGTTTAAACAAACAACAGTTGTAAATAAAATTTAGCCGAGAGTACTGAAAACGCGATTAATAAAGACTAATCAATCACCTTAAGAATGACGCTGCCAAAACTAATAGGAAACCTTGAAGGTGGAATTGCGTAGATTTGTACGTGAACATGGCAAGACCTCCTGATATTAGAGCAACAATAAAACATAGCGACCAATGCTGAAAGAAATGAACAATTTCATTATTTCCAAGACAGTTGGCAATAAAAATATCGTGTTCCCTTAAAAAGATATGGCGAGTGTATTACCTTCTCTTCAAGCTTCAGCAGAATCGCAAATCCGAGGATGAAAATAATAGCGCTTGATTTAGTCATTGTATATCTGTAACAGAATAAAATTTGGTCAATTTTTGAAATTATGTATATATCTAAAACAATATTAAGCTACTCACAGTGATACGGTGACAAATTCTTGGCTCCAATTGGATAATCCAATATCTAACCCTCCAGATATTCCAATTAGCGACAGTCTTCTGAACCAAACACCACACTCTAAAAGTACTCTGAATTTTCTGGTCCATAGTTCATAAACTAAGCGTACAGTACTTGCTAATAAGAACTTTATAACCAAATGGCACAATACGATTGACAATGGAAATTTTATCTCCTAGAAAACAGAAACAAATTATAATTATTGAGCTATAGTAATTTTTCAATATTTTATAACAAATTCTAGTAAATTCTACCATAAATAAATTGCCTACCTTGAGAAGATGATTTTGATAAAAAGTAAGCCCGATGGAAAGGAAATAGTAGACTAGAATAACACTTCCATTTCTGAGCAGTAACCACCCAAGCGGTCGTAGCGAACCGGAAGATGAACGACGGGAAAAAGCGTTACACCAACAAGAGCAACAGGAGTTCCAGAGTCGGACAAACATCACATCACATCCCGGAAACAGATCCCAGGATCTACAAACACATAAATATTTGATTAAATCTACAAGCTCAGTCGTTAATAGTTGATAATTCGCTTTTTTATTGTAATCTAATATTTAATATTCACCTTTATATTGGCGAATTTGGTGGACGTATTTGTCGAAAAGGCGTCCAATACATTTTTAAGTTAACCAATCTGATTTTTGCTGATAATTCGGACCAACCCAGAGGAGTGGTTATGAAAAATCCTTTAAATATTTTTCGCCAATATAAAAGCTGGTTATTCTTCATGAACACCCGTTTCGTTTAGGTTACATATCAAATCTAATCTTGTTTGAGAAATTAGATGTTAAATTAGGAATGTCACCGAGTCATAATCGGAGTCGATCGAATGAGTTCTAACTGGTATTTAACAAAATATAAGCATACTACAGATTAATTTCTTTAAAAATGAACTTACTATATTAATAGTTTTTCGTAATGATGATGAAATTATGAAATTCTTGTCTTCTTTTCTCTCTCTCTTGTTTCTTGACTTGTGACTTGTTCTGCACAGTGATATTTGATTTTCTAAGACACGTCCCCGACTACTGGAATTGAAAGGATTCCCTTCGTATTGCATTCGTAGATATCAAAAGTGACCCTAATCGGTTTAAACCAACAAAGCAATGGGATTAGACTCATTATCAGTTTTAATTAAAAAAAAATTGGTTAATTACTTACCACAATCAAATTATGAACTTCCTGTGCAGTCTCGTCTCTGCCACTGTCACTGCCACGTCTGACCATACCATACCAGCCAGAATTAAATTCTTTGACGTATTTAAACAGTTGGCACAATAAATCTGTCTGAGGGTAAATTATTATTGAAGGTTGAGGTAACAGGTGAACAGATGTTTGGACTAATCCTGATTATGAATTAACGTCCCTCTGGACTGGAGTGCACATGAAAATGACTGAAAAAAACATAATGAACTGATGATAATAAAATGTGTCACAATTTTTGTAATCACCTCGTTCGTACTGGCACATTTCACGCACCACAGACTGCACTGGCATTGAAATTATATACACAAACACAACGGGAATCCAACCGTAACATCACATTGTCTGACATTGCGCGAATTTTCAATTCTGGGAAGACTACAAAAATTGAAAGTTTTATTTCGTAATTTTTAAGAAACCACAAATAAAAACAAAAAAAGGTAATTCATTTTGTAATTTGTTGGAAATATTGGAATTGTGCCACTCATGGAAGATTTTAACACTACTGACTTTTATTGGGTTTTGTGTAGTGTAAAATTCTGGTTACTTCCAATCCGACGATCAGGTAAATTGGAAAATAGGTCGAACTAGTTAATTTTTTATTATCTCGTATTTTATCTTACATTCGTGTAGGAACTGAATACCTGTCCAAAAAAAGTGAACTCAGACACTCGAACATTCCCCATATGAACTCCAGGGTGGTAGAATTGAGCTAATTTTTGCTTATTCGGATTCCTCGTCAAATTATACTTTAATGCAATCCACAATCCATCAATATAATTGCAAATTCAAAAATTTTGAACTTCCCAATCACAACAAATCTATCATTATACACTCGAATGCACCACTTTTTTCTTCAGAGGTGTTCCGATCATATTCAGATTAAATTAGTCATGCTCGTACAGCGTACAGTCAGTTTGTCACAATCTCGGAATTAATGACACCTACTGAAAAAATCTATATGACATTTCATGTTATGTTGATTTGGACATTGTGTTTGACGACTTAAATTAAATTTCATCCAATGCATTCCAATCCAGTACTCGTACATGCTTGTACAGAACATCTTAGCTACCACCAGACCTCAGCTCAGCTGGCCACTGACCGCCTCGCTCAAATCTCAAACAGCGATATTGATTCTAATCTAATTTATAAAAATATTAATTGTACATTAACACATTTAGGGTCCCGGTATCAAATGGTCTGACTGCATATGCGTTGGGATTTCTGTCGGTCTAAGTTATCTCTCTTTCATTCAGATAAAGTGCAAGAAGTAGTTTCTGTGGCATCACTTACCTTGCCGATATCGTAGTCAAAGTGATGTCTAAGCAGTTTTCGAGAGGAGGTGCTGGTGGTGGAGGAAGACGCGGAGGTTTGGGGATGAGTAGTAATAGTATTGGAATCAAGAAAAACAGTTCTCATATTGGCGGCTATAAACCTCGACGTGCTGGAGGTGGTGGACCGCCTGCCGAAGAGAAACAAAGACAGAGTGTTTTTGATCGCCTTGGAACTAGAAGGTAATTAATGTTGCCTGTTGTGAATTATGGGAATTATAATGGATGAAATAAATGTCTGCGTATTTTTACCTTGTTCTCAGAGTAAATGCAGTGAATGCTAGTTCTCATTACCAGTCTGGCTCTGGCGGTGGTGACGGTCTAGGCAGAGCAAAGA
The DNA here is from genome assembly GCA_034694305.1 of Protaphorura glebata. Lineage (NCBI taxonomy): Eukaryota > Metazoa > Arthropoda > Collembola > Poduromorpha > Onychiuridae > Protaphorura > Protaphorura glebata. Next base: position 16,311 of record JAQFYE010001587.1, on the reverse strand, counting down.
AGACTAATGCTCCAAAATCACCAGAGGTAAACTTACTAAAAATCACCAATCCTTCATATTTTGTAGAAATCATGAAGAGTAGTACATTTTTAAAGTTTATGAGACAGCTCTTTCGTTGAAATCGTCGACTCCAGACTCCATGTATCGTAAATCTCAGGACGTTTTTCCCAAGTGATATTCGATGATTACCTCTAAACAATATATGCGGAAATAGCTCATTTTTCTGAATATCACTGGTTATTAGATCTAATTTTTGGAAATTGTGTTTGTTAAATTAGAGAGTGCAGTCCGTTTAACCGTAAATCAATCCTCATTATTGATCGTTGTTTTTATGATTTAGAATGCCTAATCTAAAGTAATATTTATATTTCCATAGAGGAAAGTCAATATCAGCAGTAGTGGAAGGCAAGTTTCGGACAGAGGACCACGCGGACGAAGTCGAAGTCGCAGTCGAGGGAGTAGGAGTAGTCGAAGTCCATTGCCGAAGCACAGAGTGAAACCTTCTACGTCCTCCGCCACTACGTCTCGAAAGGTCAACGTTAAATCTGTTGTGGCAAGTTCAAAGAAGGACAGGTCACATCGAAAACCAAGTCCATCCAGCAGACATCATGAAACATCGAAAGTAAAGGTCAAATCCCACAAGGATGGTCGTTCGAGCCCGAAACATAGACTAAAGACAGTTGTTAATACTTCAAAAGGCAAGAAATTTTCTTCTAGCTCTGGACAGGTTCAAAAAGGAAAGCGTCATGGGCATGGACATACCCCATCAGTAAGCTCAGACGAATCGTCATCACAAGGTGGAGAATCATCTAGCACGACAAGCAGTATGTCATCATCGTCATCTGTTACGGACGACTCGGGTAGTAGTAGTTCAGAGGGTTCATCTGACAGTGACAGCTCCGTTCCAAGTGTAAAGATAAAGCATGTCAAAAAAGGGAAAGATGTATTGAAGAAAAAAGTTAAAAGTAAAATACAAGAACACAGCGATGAGTGGGAACAATCGAGGAAAGAGCTGACAAGTAAAAAAATTAAAATTCGAACAGAAGTTATTTCAATTGGTTCGCCACATTCAAAATCCCATCCCACCAGTGGAAAACGTGGTTCTTCAGAAGTAAGAGGTAACACAAGAGACCGTGATTTTGGAGACCGACGAACAACTGCTGTGGCCAAAATTTCAAGAACTGACAGAGATTCGCATTCAAGATCTAGAGACCTACATCATTTCGCAAGAGCTGGGGAATCTAAAGGATCGGGGCTAGAAAGACATTCACAGGCAATCCGACCAGACCGATTTGAAGAATCTAATAGAAAAAGACGATTGTCTGGGGAAAACTACGACGGATCAAATAAGAGGAATCGAATTGCCACTCCGCCACCTGCACGTCTAAAAAATGTCGGGAGGAGAACTCGTTCACCATCACCAATTGGACGAGTTCATGATTCACATATGATTCCAAGTTCAAATCGGGAAAGAACTCCATTAAGCTCGATGCGCGATAGACCCAGGTTTGTTGTTTTCCTTAATTGTTTGAATTTTATCTATTATTATATGTGAGATTTATTTCGCTTTCTCGAGTTGTCGTGCAAGTACTGTACTTTTATCTGTGAACTGGTTCTAGAATATTCAACATGTTTTGGTAATTTACTTCAGGGTTACGAGTCCTCTACCAAAGCGACCTCCGTTTGACGACACACGTCGTGGAGAAATTCGGAGAGACATAAAGCAGCAGCGCTACGTGAGCCCGGCCCCTTTTATGAAATCGAAAGAAAGTGAGAGAGATCGAGATCGGCCGTTTTCAGCATCATTTGGAAGTACTTTTGAATCGCCAAGTATGGAAATGGATTTTCTAAATTATAGATCGCCGAGAGAACTTTTTGTCTAGTCGAATCGACTTTAGCCAAGTGATATGTATTAATCGAATTTAATTGGTTCTACAGATTACAACAGAGACGAAAGGCATCGAGAGAGATTTGCACCCTCAAGGGACACAACTCAACCGCAAGGCCCTCGGGAACGTATTGTCCCGCCTCAACATAGCGACAGACGAAATACAAGAGACGTAGAGTCGACTAGCAGACGGGCTCCACTTTTACCGTTCCCATCTGACGTTAAACCGATTTACCATTATCAGAACCAGAGTAGTGGAGGTGGCAGCCAAACGCCGAATGAACCTTACAATAAACGGTACGTAGACAGTTTGACCGATTTTACCTTACTTAACATAATTTTCGAAAACAATGAATAATGAATGATTATACGTGTTTGTCTTGTCTTCATTCATTAGTGTGTTATTGATTTTAATTTTAATTCCTAAACAGGGGATCAGCTCCTTCGACATTCAGAAAGCGAAGTCCCTTAATTGTGAAGACAAAGGAAGCTTTGATTGAGAAATACGAAGAGATAAGACAATCTCGTGTTGACATGTGGGTAGACGAAACACTTCGTGGTGGACCACCGAAAAGATCGCCAACCCCAACCTCGACATCCAAGGTCTTTCCTGACGATTTGGTTGGTACGAGTACATTTGAGAAAGAGAAGAAAAGGTCGACCAGTATTGGAAGTGGGAATGAGTTAGACAAAAGCAAAGAAATTGAAGAGGAAGACCTTAGTGATTTTAGTGATGACGCGGATGACATTCTAAAGAAAGAGGTGGCAGTACCCAAAGGAACTGTAAGTGAAGGTACTTCTAGAGTTAAAGTTGACCAAGATGTAACGATGACGAAAGATGTGTATTCTGAGTCGGCTAAAGTTAGTAGCTCGAATCTTCGGGAAGACAGCGTTCACCCTAGGTATGAATCCATTGCCAACGTCCAAGTCTCCGCGAATCTAACTTCTACTGAGGCTCGAACTGTTCGAAGTCAGAGTCAAAGCCAAACAGATGATGATCTGTTGGAGAGAATGGACTTTGAAGAAATATCTGATGAAGAATTGGGTGAAGGAGAGAATAAAATTGGAATTGTGGATGCACTAGGTGTGGACTGGTCGAGTTTAGTGTGCCGTGAGAAAACGGATAAAGCAGCATCGGAAGGTGGTGGTGGTGTTGCAAAAGATAGTGCCAGTGCGGCCAGGAAACTTAAGGACAAATGGTCAGCAGCCAATATATTTAAACAAGTGGGACTCTCCAGACAATTAGCCGGAGATGCATTATTTGAGAAAGTGTTTAGTAAAATTCAAGATTTGGAAGAACGGAATGGGATTGTTGAGACTACGACTATGGAGGAATTGGAGTATCCGGATTGGAGGAGAAAACGTTTGGAGAGAAAACATTTATTAGATGATATAGGAATCGGACCTTATTCTCGAGCCTTATCTTCTCGTCGGGACTTAGCCGTCAGGTTTGTATTTTGTTGTTTAGTCAGTTTAAAGAGACATGTGTGAGGTATAAGTATACTAGGCAGACCGTCAAATATTGATTAGACTATACTTTCTCCATTTCCCTAATGGAGAAAGCATGGCGTTCCGTCTCGCATTCAAAAACAGTTTTTATCTTAAGTTTCTCGCTAATTGTCCATTTTCTTCCATTTTTGGAGTTCTACAGTATAGCAAAAATATTAGAATCGCTTTGATTACATTTATTTTTAGACGGTACCTCCTGAACATGATTCCGAAAAGTTTGGTTTCTCTGGACATGCTTCATCAAACTCCAGCACCAAGATCCCAACTTGAAGTGGATTACGTCAGATCAATTCCGGCAAAATGCAACACTTAAGTTGTAGCTGATTCGTCAGACGGTGACTTAATATTTTCTCTATTTGTGTTTGTGCCGATTCATTAAAATTGTATGAAAGCTTTGATTCAAATTAGTACGAGGGCATAGTGAGATAAGAGATAATACATCATGGTTATACATTGAGGCATTTAGTTCGTGAATATCTAAAAGTTTTAATTTCTGGCGAAATAAATTTATTAATTTCTTGTTGATTAATAATGAAGTAACTTGGTTTCTTTTTCTTTAGTACGTTCATATGCAAATTTGAAATGAAATCTCGTAAGCCATATCAAAACATGTTTGGTTAGAACGGACTATTTACATTTTTATTCGATAGCTAAAAACGATGAACATAATTGTCTTTGTCTAGTCTAGTTTTAAAAACTAAGCAACATGAAAAATTCCCTAAGAATTAACAAATACATAAGGAATAAATAAGTAGGCTTGTAAACAAAATAGTCCGTACGACACAGATACATGTGTTTTATACATTTCGGTAAAAATGAAAGGAAGACGATCACTTCTCAGCATCACTTAAATTATTATTAGAACTAATTTTTCCATTCCCCAGTCCATTCTCTAACGTGTGATTGATTTCGGAATTGGTCCGCTCGCCTTTCACAACTTCCGTTTTGTCTTGAGCTTGACTCATTCTTAATTCACGTCTTTGTAGAATTGGGATAAAAAAGAGCATGAGTCCACTCAATGCAATCATTCCACCAGCCAACCAAAATCCTGGTCGGTAATCAGTATACTCATCATACAGTTTACCTGAAATTGAAGTCAAAAAGTTAGTAAAAGGATACAAACTTCGAAATAACTTCAGTTCAGTTGGGTGGCTTTCACTTTTTGATGTGAAATCATTCAGTTCAGTTGGGTAGCTTTCACTTTTTGGACACCCAAAGTGTGAGGTCATTTTATGGTACACCATGATGATTTTTGCCTATCACCGAACCGGTATGTAATCACTTACCAACTATGGGGGGTCCAATGATGGATGCAACCCCCTCAAATAGTAATAAAAGTCCGAAGGCATTTGTTAGTTTGTCCAAGCCTAGAAGGTCAACCAAAATCACAGAAGTGAGGCTAACATAGACACCAACAGTGGCTCCGAAAACGGCTGCATAAACCCGAAGCCAGAGTAAATCCGTTGTGTGGGAACTTAATCCTGTGGCTAAATAATTAAATAAAGAAATCATTTGTTAAACAATGACTTTGTTAACAGATGTAATGCCCTAGACACATTTCCTAACAGCTGTATCTCAGCCCCCGCAACCATACACGCGCGAATAACATTGAGAAAGGTGACATTTACGACAAAAACAGAATACAATTTTGGCGCGGGGAAACGTAAAGCAGGTCTCAGGAATTTATTTATTACGTAAGAAATAGACAGGTCGGGATGCACAAAGACAAACCAGATTAACTGTATTTATGACCTCTGTATAAGTTCTTAGTCCTCTGTCCATTTTCTTCCATGTTGCATTTCTAGTTCCAAATTTTGTTAAACTAAAACGTACATATCGTATCAAACCGATCCAAACCGGATACAAAGAACCGAGTTCGGTTTAAGATCATTTGAAAGCTAGAAATATTAATTTGTGTAGATGTCACTCGAATTTTGTTTTCGCTTTCTCAGATTTGTCATGCTCTGTGTTCCGAAGGACGCGTGAGTTTAGGAATTTACGACTTGAGAGCAAAGAAGTTTATTTTTAAATGTCATCAAAATCATTGAAATGTTAAGCATGCGAATCCGAAACCGAAACTGCGCTGGCAATTGTCCAAAATAACCTGGTTTGAGTATAATGACTGAAGGCACTAAACTTAAGACAGAAGTTCGGGAGAGGACAAGTGGAACTGTGCCAGGCCACAGACCAGAAGGCCAAAATTATCCTTTCTGCCAACTTAAGTTTTTCTTTCAAATGCAACACGAAAATGGATTATACGAAAAGAAATCATACGTGTCCATGCTTGTCATTTCCATTCCACTGTTTGATATAGCTTCTATTTGAACAAAGCTAGGAGGAAATCCATGTTGATAAGCATTTAATATGGACAGATGACAGATAGTATGACCAGCGGACTAGATAACGTGAACTTTGCTTCCAGAGCATTTGACTGTCGCGTTAAAATAGAAATGCACCCATTAATTGGTTCGCTAAAACCATGGTGTAGAAGCACACGACGCATTTTTCGTAGAGACTGGCTTAGCTTTCCATTCGGCGTAGGGAGGAAAGGACCCCGGTATTAAGGGAAAACTCCAGTAGAGAAAAATGGACACACAATATGTGCCCGAAGGATTGAAACCCCAGCTTAGCAAGCGGTATGGACTGCAACGGGCTGTCAGCGGAAGCGCATATATTTCTAACAATTTACTCACCGATCCCACAAATTGCCAGGCATGTATTGTACAAGTACAGACGATTCATCCATTTCTTATCACTCAGGTATCCCAAAACAACTCGGCTCAGAGTGTTCGATATCCCAATAATGGAGAGAAGGAATCCAGCCGAGGCTTTATCGTTCAATGGATGCTTCAAATCTCCGACGGCCATGTCCTAAGAAGCAAACATAAAAATAGCATAACGATTGTCACATTTTTAGTTCTGTCAAGACTATCTTAATTTCACAAAAGCTGTAAACAGACTGATTACTTAGCCGGTCAAAAAAACAAAACAGGTAACAACCAGAGACCCGACGAGTTCAACTGCAACGATTTGAAAACAGGTCTGTTTTGTGGCTATTTTTAGAAGGACGAAGAGTAAGTTTCGTTATCATTGACCTTCAAGTCAATAAAGATAACCAGAGAGTGCCGGAGCACCAATTAGGGTTACAGGTCGCAGGAGCGAGTCCAGCCGCGCCTGGGCAATTTTCTAATGCCTTATTAAGCTAAAATCCTCACACTATTTTTTCAAATTCGCGATTGTCTCTCTCAGTCTTAAGACTAATTTTATATTTTCGAGTCCGAACTCATTGGAAGAGATCAAGTTCTATGATGAAGAGGTCAGAGAGGGACTCGAAAATATTTCATTCAATGGAACTGGATTGTGAACTTTGCGCTGCAAGAACTTGACACATGCACAACAAACTTTAAAATATTTATTTCCTTCATTACAGGCACTTTGTTAAGTGCACGTGGTAGATACAAATTGGGTTACGTTTTAGGTGACCTAGGGAAGGTACCTCTAATGGTATGTAGTGCGATAGAATCCAGTAGAGATAACCTGTTCCGAACAGCAAACAATCTAATCTTACCAAACTCACTAGCGTTGCCTTTATTGTAATGCTACAACAGAGAATATGTTCAGGTAGTATCGAACGGGCTTATTTGCAGTTTCCTGACTGCAAATTGAGTTTGTTGAAACTTACAAAGCGGATGTTACAAATAGGGAAATCCTAATTATTGGAAAGCTGGAAATGAAAAATGAACTTACCACAATGTAGACGTAAGGAACATTGTAGCCAAGACTGGTGAAGAAATTAGAGATGGCAAAATAAAGGAAAACTGGATTTTTAAGGATCGTAAAGTCCATCATTGTAGACATGACTTGATTAAATTCCCGGGAGCATGGAATGCAGCCGCAGAATTTTCTCTTATCCGACAATTCCTCATTTGAATCCTTAGGTGTTCTAGCCATTCTCTCCGTCAGCGTTTCATCTTTGTCATGACTCTTGACTGGGATATTATTCAAGTTTGCCATACTTCCAGAATAAAATATATCTTTCCTTTGCAAGATAAGCCCAGTAGAAGTGGACTTGTCCAATAGACTAGTCTTTCGATGGTTCCGTTTCGTCGCTCCTTCATATAAGACGTCAGAGCCAAACTTCAGAGAATGTCTGGCAGTGTGACGAGTCCCAGAATTAAATTTATGAAGTGAGTCTGTACTTCCAATTCCGACAGGTAGAACTGGGTGACTACAGGACATTGTCAGTGTGTCGTTCCCTCGCTACATATAATATTTATCTGTTTAATATTCCCCTCAAGTCCGTTAGCAAAGTTTTCGAAAATTTTCACTGCAACATATTATTTTGTGCTTACGCTCGCCAAAAACTTGGTCGTAGGGCGACGAACGTTTGGAACAGACATAATCTCTCCGGGCTCTTCTAAACTTTCCTCATCTTGTATTCCACCCTGATAATCTCCTTTGAATGTCAATAGAGGCTCGGCGGAGGACTCAGGGACTAAAAATAAAGAAACAAACAATATATTTCGGACTCGAAAAGCAACACGCTTGATTTATATACGAATTCTAATATAAATTCCAAATTGGAGAAGGGATTTAATTTTAAAGACGTTTCTGAAATAGTTTTAAAAAAATAAGTATCGATCCCTAAGGCGGAAACTTGGAAATGTGCAGTGAGCAGAACAATATCAAATGCTTTAGTGAAAACGGTGAAAGTCGTGATTAAATTATAGGAAAGGGAGCAACAAGAGAAAATTAAATTATCGATTCTCTTAGTTTGGCGATGAATTCAAGTGGTTTGTTTACCAGCAGTCGGACTCGGCGGATACGGTTCCATTATGTCTGGGATGAACACCACTCCTTTCTCCGCATCTTTTTCTTCATTTTCAGGCAATGGGCGAAACAAAGCACTGAAAACAGCACAACTTAGAAGTATTGCTGCCGCAATCAGAAGTGCTCCTCGCCACTGGTAGAGTTCAATCTACAGGGAAATTCAATGAGATGATATGAAATGAAATTTGATTTCATGATTTCCATTGTGTATTGTATTGTTGAGTTAATTGGAAATCTCATGTCTTAAGGAAAGAAGAAAGGAAGCGAATGACTTTCACTCTACAGGGTGCTCCACAACGTTTGCCTCAGCTCTCAGTAGAAGTTGGACAACCAAAAACTAATTTATCCATTATGTAAAGAATATAATGTGGAATCCGTGTATCTATCACGCAAAACGGTGAAATTTTAAGGTAAAATGAAATTAACGCAGGACAGAATATTAGACTCAAACTTCCTTCGATCCAATCCACACCGTGTCACTCATTTATTTGCAAAATATATCGCTATTTTTTTCTCATTATAAACCATCCTGCGTCATTTTTAATTAGGTTAGTTTTGGATTTTGAAACTTACCAAATGATCAGTGAGCGGAGCAAGGACGAAAGTTCCTAAAAATGTTGAAAATTTTTCATTTCAATAAAGAATCCCAAATCTTTTTCGTGGATCTTCGCGAATTTGGAACACTTGTACCTCTAAATTTTTCTCGGTAATAACGTAACGTAACCTGACCTAACTAGGTCAAGTTTGGTCATTATTGAACTTTCCAAAGTTCGTTTCAAGTAAGTGATTCTTCTAAGACTGAGTTTTCGGTCAAAACCTTGTGAAACCTTTCTGAATAAGAAATTATAGAGAAAAAAGAATGTTCCAAAATCGTGAATTTTTTTGTGAGTTTCGAGTTCGGGACTTGAATTTCGGTGGTGCCATTACCAAAGCCAGAACCACAAACTGCAATCCCTGTGGCGAAAGCTCTCCTTTTCTCGAAATAGCAAGTGACGCTCACGATGGCAGGAAGATAAATCATTCCCAATCCAATACCTTTTGAGGACACAAAAAACTGAAATAAGTACATGTTCTATTCGCCAATCCGTGATTCAATTACATTTTCTACAACTTTCTGCTAGTCTAGCGTACTCTAGCAAAATCTTCTAATGCATTGCTGTGCATCGCACAATCTTCATAGAAGATCCAATTCCGCACAGGAAGATGTTTAACAATACACACGAGGCTGGTCGGGTCGATCATGTACCAAATTACATATGTCTTGCCGACAGATCTCTGTAGTCTGCACTAGTTCTGCTACTATCTCCTTTTCCATCTGGGAAACTTCTGTATGAAGAATCGATTTTCCTATTCTATTCATTGGAAACTTTTTTTGATACCCCACAGGGCAAGCAGAAACCAGTAATGTGCTGTTTGCATAAGTTTTAAACTTTTCGTATTTGTACAAGGCATTTGTAAATTGTATGTATTTCCAATAAAGTTTCAAATTATTTCTCTCAAGGTAAACTTTGACAAGGACAAACTTTCGGATTACGTAGACACGCCCCACCGAATGATAAATGCAACGAAATATCTGTTTGCTACAAATTGATAGTTTCTGAGAGTGAAAGAGATGAATGTGAGATCGGCAAGGAATGTAAATTTCAAATCGATCAAAATCTAACCAGGCATAGGCATATTTAATGGGTCTGGTTACTAAATCGAGTCGCATATAAACGGACGAAATTTTCTGCCGAGTTTATATTGGTGAAGTTCCAAAGTCTTTAAGAAATTTTTACATTCTTCGGCCCAGGACAACCAATTTCTAAATTTCTAACTGAGATCTAACATCTGACTAGTGTTCCTTGTGGGACCTTAAATTAGATTATCACGCATCACATCATGCACCTGGAACGTATTTCCTCTTGTAATATATTCCTAGAAACTAGATTCTAAAAATATTTTAAAAGGATTTACCTCCTACGACCCCAATCGACCAATAGAGAAATGTCACACTTTCGGCAAAATAGCTGACACCAAAGCCAAGAGCCGCTGTAACACTCCCAGCAATTGAAACCGCTCTACATCCATACTTATTCACTAAAGCACTCGAGATTGGCCCTATTAAGTCAGATAAAGTGAAAAAAAAATTCAGTTGGTTAGCCATGAATTGTATGTACGGTTGTACCCATTTGCCTTATTTAAAACGTAAGACATTGAGACAGGCTTTTTACTAGACAGTTCGGCTATGTAAGCCAAGTTCAGCCTGCCTTGGCTTGTCCTTGTACTTTTAGAACATTCTTGAAATTGAACTTAAATAAACTCTCGATTCACAAACCTGAGGCGTAAGTGATGCCAACCATGATAGAGACAATCCATGAAGTCGCACTCTTAGTTCCTTTCAGATCCGCAGATATTTCAACGAAGAATAAACCAAATGTGTAGGCTACTCCGTCAGCTAAAGGGAATAAAATATTGAACAACCCGAATGATTAAGAGTTCCTTCCAATCCAATTTCCTCACGATTTCTTTTGGCAAAAAGCCAACTTTCACCGATTAAGAAAACAAATAAAAAGTAAATAAATCACAAACCTATAACGTGAATCATAAAAGATGCAAAAACGACGACCCATCCCCAGCCTCCATCCGGTGGTTTTGGCAAATTTTTAGATTTCTTCGTCTCAACGTGCATTTTTGATTTTTGTATGGCTTTAATTTCTAGCCTTTGTATATAATAAAAAAATCTAAGGAACTCGTAAAAAATTGGGTTGATGACGGTGGAGTATGGTTGTAAAAGGCAGTAGCGGGTAGTGCGGGTATAAAGAAGAGATGAGAGGTATTAATCTACAAAGTTTTGGTCATTCAGCAGTAATGATAATTCGGCTTAAAGGCCGAAATGTTGAGAGGGTTTTGTTTCCTCGCTAACGACGAAGAAATCTGAAGTAATCCGTTCTTGTCAGAATTTCCGATACAAACTCGAGTTGTTGCTGATTTACTTCCGCTTCCCCACATTGGCATTCTCCCCTGGACCGTCACCATCAACTGTACACGATATAAAAAATGATTTTCTTGTCACAAAAACAATTGCTGTACACCACAGTGGTAGTATTGTCCTATTTCTCTTAATTCTTATCACAACTTCACAACTAGCCTTGCAAAAACAAAAAGGCGAAAAAAATTGCAACGGTTTGCAATCTTCTAAGATATCTTAGAAAATGACGTAGTCGAACCACAGTCAAAAAACTTGTAAACAACAAGTTATGTGTATTTTTAGCTCTTTCTTAAACGTTCCCAGGACAAGACTAAAAGAGTATGAGTTGCACGCAGCAAAAGTTGTTCAGTTCTAAACTACTGATTAAAAAAACCGTGGGTGATGCACGACACACATGGGGAATGAACGTGGGTCGTGGGTTGACTGGAAATAATGAACTCAACTCCACCGAAGAGTTTGACACTTCAACTGCAACTAGTACAAAAACTACCGATCTGCCTGCACTTGAGACAGTCTAAAAATTACTATAAATATGGTTATTTAAAGATAAATTGAATCCTACATGAATTGGAGGAGCTTGCATTTAGAAGAAAAAAGTTCGATTCAGAATTTGGAATTTGGAACGAATGCACCAGCAGATTCCAATGTAGCAGTGAATTGAACAATGGAGATAAGATTAAATCTAAACAAATTCTGGTACTCTTGGTTTAATTCCTAATTGGATTCCTCAGTTCCTGAATCTAACACTCGACATTACTTCAAATGCCTCTAACTACTGGAGTGCCTAATCTGTCGACACGAATTGCCCGATATCAATTTCTAGCTGACCCATACAATAATTAATGATGACAGGAGAATTGAGAGAGACCGACGTCCGATTGATCCCATGTACAAGAGTAGGAGTATTTTTTTGTGTCAATTGTAATTAGGTACATAGCACATGTTAGTTTAATCGCTTTATAGTTTCGCATTTTTGTTATCTGTGTCTATTGGTTGTTTTTACACTCAACTCTTCTACTGTGTACTTCCTGGTCACAGAGTGCACACGTTGCTTTTAATACACGGTCATAATTTTCCACATGTTAAACTCTCACGTGTCATTTAATTTTTGATTGCGTAAAGCCAGAACAATTTCGAAAAAATTAAAATAACAAAGGAAGTTGGAAGCTGATTAACGCATGTGAGACAGTCAGGTTGACTCACAAGGAACAACATTCTTCGCATGTATGACTCGGATACGACTAAAATCGTAATGAACTCCTACTAATAAGAATATTCGGTCTGCAGATAAAATTTCAATTCGTCGCAAAATATTTTTGTATAAGTCTCACCGTGTCTGTGTACAAATAATCTACTGGAAAAATGTATGGCGCCTAATCAGAAAAATTTGATGTGCGAACTTTTGTATTCTGAAGAAGTTAGAATTAAATACTTAAAACATCCGCGTAGTGTTCCTCGTCGGAATCCGACTCTTGGATCCCACTAATATAACATACAATGAAATGAACTTGACATTCGAATTACGCGTTAACTTTTGTGGTCTCGTCTGATCCAGAAAATCAAATGTCAGGACTTTTAGGAATGAAAATGGAAACCACAAAACGTATCTTGTCCTGTTATGGGTCATTGTCGGAATTTATTGTACGATGATGATTATTGGGAAACCAATTAAATGTGCAAAAGTCGATTAATTAGAAATTGTATTGATTTTATCATAGTTACACTATAACGTTTTTCGGACAGCTGCTCTAGACTTTCTCTGCGTGCAGCCACAATAATCCTTCTAAAAACTAGAGTCGATAGAAAAATCTGCTGTCGTGTTAAATGGAGAAGAGAAATTAAGTCCATGCCAAGGTCTTCGAAAATGTTATGACAATTCTAAGAAATTTCCATGCGACACTGTCAAGCATTCATTCATGTAATGGTGAATTTAAGGGAAGGGATACTTCAGACGTTTACTTCTGCAAGTTCTAAACAACTGAAAGACCTTGATAATTTATTGGCACGGAAATTGAAAGCAAAGTAATTTTGATTCGGAGACATACACGTGTTTGCCGTTGTGCAGTATAGAATTTCATGGAAAGATTCTCGAGAGAATAAGATTATTTCATCCTGGTATGACTAGACGTGCGATTTCTACTTACACACATACACATGTTATTTGTAAATTCGAATTCCTTTCTTCCAAGTCTTCTACTTTCATCGATCTTTGGACTTTACTCCGTCCGAAATCCGAGTAAAGATCTGGAGCAACACGGAATAAAGTTCAACCAACGCACCACCGTAGTTCCATGCCCTAAAATTATCCAGGCCATCCCACATGCCTTGTTTGTGCATTTCTCTTGTATAGGTTGTGGGTGGGCCTTATCGACATAATCCATGGACTACTTTACGCATTATGACAAATAGTCCCAGCAAAAAGAAATTTTAGTCAAAATTTCAATGTTTCTCGAATAACGATTACCACACTTTTACCCTACCTTGCTATCTTTCTGCTAATTAACTGATTAGTTTTCTTCAGGGAGATTGTTCGAATACGTACTGATTTTGATAATTTTCTACCTAATTAGTCGATTCTTGGGTTAGCCATTGGAATTCACAAATATTTTGTCACAGACCTTGTTCAAAAATTCAAGATCTTACATCTACACATCCTACTAATTTTGATAGTTCTACTGCAACCTGGTTACTTACTTTGCCAAACGCAACCGTTGGTGATTTTGACAACTTTCCTTCAAAATTGATTAATTTCGTGGTAATTCGCCGAACTATTTGGTGCAGAGATTTGAGACTTTTCAATTGGCAAATAAATTACTTACAGGTTATTCTTGTCTTTGAACATTGGAATGAAGAAGTTGAAATCGAAAGTCAAAAGATTCTATTAATTGACAGGGTTAATTTCTTTCCGCTAACTCTAAAGAGAATGAAACCAAATAGAATTCCCTAAAAATGTGGACAAGTATGTGTGCGGTAACAGTCGTCAAAAGTATGGTTATGCGGTTTACAATTAAACTGTCAAAGTAAGTGCGTATATCTGCCCTAGAGATTTTACCTAGCACTTGAGACTAAACATTTCCTACAACATATCACATTACGTAGTATTATGTTGGAAGAATTCCGTGTTGTTTAATTTACGACGTGCATTTATTTATGAGTCAAGCGCACGTAATATGAATTGGTGAATTGCACAAGTCCACTAGTTATGCTAAAACGAGGATATCTTTATCCGTTAATCTGAAATTGAAGTGTGTAGAATTGAGGGAAAGTCGTACCATGCATGTTGTACACACGTCATGATTATTCTAAAATATCTAGCTGGAGAAAGTCACTCACCTTTGGATTTTCTGCTGGAGTGGTGAACAGCCTTCTTAAAATTCAATTCACTCACAAGAAAATTAACATTTACTCAATAATGCGAAGCGAAGTAAAAAATATGTATTGTTAAATTAATTGGTTCTGTTTTGGTTGTACTAATGTGACTTCCTCGGACAACCGCCAGAGAAATGTCTCTAAGTAAGCGGATGTGAGTAATTTAAGGTTCAGTGCTTTAGGTTTACTGGATAATTGTAAAATTGTACTAATACTTTTGGTAGTGTTAGGTTGATAATAATGCAGAGATGGTCCTATCTCTGCCATATCGAAGCTGTAGCTGAAACCAAAATTCGTGGTACGTTTCCATATATTTTATTTGGTCGGAGAGAGTTTTGGGAGGGAGTTCCATTTACATTGCCAATCTCAACGTTCTGCACTGGGGACTGGCGCATGTGCCCGCATCAATAATCACCTCTAACATTTACAGGGATTCCCTCTTATTTCTTAGTTTTCTCGGGTTCTTCTGAAACCTGGGTTTTCGTGGAAACAGAGCAACCAGTTTAATTCAAGTTTTTGACGAGTCAGGTTTCACACAATTTCCTTTCCTTGACTAAAATCGAGACCAACACGCAATTTTCTGTTTTTCTTCTTGCAAGGAAACGTCTTTCCACGTACGAACCAATTCGATAACAAGTACCCTGAGTAATGGCTGATTGGACCGCAGATAAGATGAAAGAAATTTTTGACACCATACAACAACACCATTCCCGCATACTCGAACTCTCGAAAGTAATTTTTTTTTAATTCATGTGAAATCGGAAATTATGTGTATATATTCCGATGAAACCTTCACAATCTCTCCAGGACACTTGAAATGGGTCCTCCTAATTCCTAAGTTATGTCTCATCTTAAGTTTTACATGCAAAATGTCTTCCATGTTAGTCATAGTCCACTACTACAACTAAAACGAAGCACTGAAACGATTTCCCTGGTGTCTTCGGGCACCAAATACTTTGTTTTGTATTGATTTAAACGATTCAGCACAAAGTCCTTAGACACCAAATATTCTGCATTATACTTATGCTAGCATTGAACATGAAATTGCATGGCGTGTGTACATGTATTAATATGTGCAAAAGGAGAGAACTTACACCACACCAGTACTTTTCCATAGGACTCTTAAAATAAATACTGGCGGGGACATCAGAAAACCAGGCATCTCAATACATAATTAATTAAACGGCATGGTTTGTCATAAGAAGTGGGCTGGGAACGAAACTCTTGGCTAAACTATATTTTATCGTCTCGTTTCTAAATTATCAAGAGGGGTGTTTTATTCAAATGCTATTTGTTTTTACTGAACATGAGCCATGATAATAATCTGGAACAATCCTCCACATAAGCTATTATTATTTGGCTTCGGCGTGAGATTCCAAACCAGAAATGAACATGAGAAGAACACTACGTCGCCACAAAAGATAAAATACAATTTGTAATGCTTCTCCGAAGGTGATGTAATAATCCGATTTGTGAAGTGATGCCGAGTATATTTTAAACCATTTCCAAGAACTTTCGTTTGATGAACTTTCATAACAGTCCTGCTTATATTACAATTATTGCGATTGTTTTTCTAAACTCCAAGGGCCCAAACCTCATTGGTGCAATGTTAATTTTTACCTTGTTCAATATTTCAGTAGAATGACTGTCTGCCTCTTAAGGCGAAGTAAGAGGTTTCGAGACTATCGAGACCAATGAACCTGAGAATACTAGAAATTACTGTCAAGTCGGATTGAGTTTGTTA
>JAQFYE010001586.1:0-22018 GCA_034694305.1 Protaphorura glebata | reverse complement strand
TCACTCCTCTAAAGGAAGAGTAGCAGCGGAACGACCTCGTAGCGGGTATATCCTGTCAGAGGATGCTGAAGTACTTAAAAAAAAATCATGCGATTAAATAAAACAAAATCCTGACTTTTTTATAGCCTGACAGCCTGAGGGGAATGAATATATTTCGCTGTAAAAACGTTAATTTGTACTCAACACGTTAAAATAATTCTAAAAATGTTAACGTTAACCTTGATTATTTTAGGGCTCGTAATCCTGGAGAAGGAGGAAGAGGGAATCGCGGTGTTAAGAAGATTGATCGGAGGCCTCATCTGATCATGCAACGGATGGCTCTCTTGAAGAATTATAAAGTACTACCCAACAGTGAGTGAAGATCCGCTCGCCATCCAAATAACAGTACTTGATCAGTTTTTCAAATTCCGACCACTGAAGCTAAGAATTAGTTATTATTCTAATTACATTACATACATTTTTATTTTTATTTGCGGGACTCAAAGGGCGACGTTACCTCAAACGTTTTGTAGTCCTAGTTCAAACGCGCTTATTTATATTCAGCAAAAGTATTTATCCAACCAGCGCTGCGCTGTCACAACCCCAAGCATTTTGCTTGTTCCGTTTAACCTAAGTTATTTCCACCTGTCCACATAATGTGTACGACATTTCAGAACAAACCCAACTGCAATCGAACAGACAAGAATTATAACATGGAGAAATTCTCACGACCATTGTGAATTCTACGGTAACAACTATTTTCTTCTTGGTTTGAATACAGAATTTCTTTTATGAAAAACATTTATCATCGAGGACAGAACCTGATTGGCAACGGAATCCACAGACGCGAATGTAGTAGCAGGTAATGATACCGTATTGAGAACTCTTGCACGTGCACTGATAAAAACTGATGTGTATAGCTCTACCACACAGACAACTAACCGACATAGGTAAACGCGATATGATTTATTAGCAGTAAGCCCGGCCATACGCTCGAGCTTCCTGTATCGATCTGAGAATTCATTCATTCCTGGTGTCGAGTCGACTGACTTACTGTAGAACTTCAAATAGGAAAAGGAGCTCCGGTTTTGTTTTCGCGAAATCACGACAAACTGCTGCGCTGCATTAAAGTCTGGTCTATCTCTGTGAAACTCAAACATTGTGCTCGATTCAATAGCGTACAGGGTAAGGAATAGTATAAGGAAAGCGGGACAGCGTTTTATTTCAAACCGGATTATCCCGAGACCGGGTAGTCATAATTTTTACCGAACTGAACTATTAAAAGTAAATAGTGAGTGTAAGCCCCCTCCGCGAACAATAACGGGAAGGTCAACCCCCCAGGCCTACAGCACGGAGGCTACCGCCACCAGTGCGGTACCAATACCACGAGTATGACAAAAAGTTAAGCCTAGAGATTCTGCCACGAGATGACAGAACAGAAGTAAGTAAATAAGTTTTATGATCATCGGAATCATCATAGACTCACCGCGTTGGAGAGAGATCACTTACTCATATGTCTTCTCTGAAAAATGATATTTAAGAATCTTTGCTTTAAATATTTGTAAGTCAAATTGCATTCTCTGTTACATTTTAGCCATATTCCTTTCAATTGTTTGCACGATAGTACCATTGCTGATCTGACCCAGCTGAATTTCGAATGATATGCTCACTATGAGTGGCAAACCTAGTTGGTGAGAGTAGATGCATAACTCACTTTTTGCCGGGCTCGCCCAGATTAGGCTGCCAAGGGGGGGGGCAAAGGTTATGCGTCACCCTGTATACCGTGAACGGCAAAAGAAGCTGGCCACCCCAACTTGCTCCAACCGCAAGAATGCATGGGCGAGGAGCATTTGAAATTCCATGCACTCTTGCAGATATGGTACAGATACAGAGAAAGTTCGCAGTACCTGTTGTGGTAATCTCAATAGGTTCATCTATTGGATTCGCTTTTGTATTCTTCTCTGCCAGAAACCTGAAAATGTCCTTCGGTTTTGGTTCACTTCCGTGAATACGTCTACTTCTAAATCTTTGACCGCATAAGACAACTCCTGGTTTCTCGCACTGATTCGTTTCGTTGCTGTAAAGTAACCACTGTGGACTTAGAATATGCGGTTAGAATGTCTCTTTTAATTTCTGAAAATTCTTAACGCATCTGAGAGAATCCTGATGGCGGAGAGTGGACGGGGGGATGGGTCAAGGGTGTCGACGGAGTCATCTTGTGTAGTGGGTTGGATGCGCTCCAACGATGAGGATCATGAACCCACTTTGTTGATTTGCTTAGTAATATTTTTAGTTTTTTGTACCAATCTCGCGCCGGTATTCGTCACTGTGGCGTCTTCTGCTGGATATTCCATAATGCGGGCAGTGGTCCATTGGAACGAGTACCATTCCTCCAATCCTCATCGACACCCGACTTGTTTAAAATTTCCTTGGGAGTCTCAATTAATGGTATTGAGTATTAAATGCTCATCTAATGAATCTAGGAACAATGAGAATATGTATTTTGAAATTTTAAAAATTGTCTGATCTGTTTATCATTTGTTCAACCGATTTCGTGTTCCTCGCTTGGAGATAAAGGTGTGGTCACGACCGTTGATTTTCCGCTGCGTGTTCCAACAACATATGTACTCGCGGGATGTTCTATCGTGTTAACAACATCCATGGTCCAGTCATTGCTATAGCGTCGGAAATAATTATATTGTACATTTAATCTTACAATTGATATTTTATAATTTTGAAATTTTTACTCCAACTTGAAAGAAAACAAAAAATAAGAACTGCTGATACGGTTCTTTCTAATATAATCGTATTATTAAAATTAACTAACAACGTTTGATCAGTTGATATAGTTAAAGAAGTCGTGGCACGTTTTCGATTAATATTGAGCGTATTCTTTCATTCTCGGCTCTGTCTTTTCTTCGACCTTCCTGACCAGTATTTTTGAAATTTTTATTATTCATATTCTGGACATCTCCGGAGAGCTTTTCAATTCCCTTTGAGATGGATCGCAAAGAGGGAACCATTATATTAATTTAATTTAATAGAACTAATGTTAAGTCATGCTTATTGCACATTACGTTTTGACTGGTGTGATAGTGAGATTACTGCTCTCGGTCGTTTTTCTCTTCGACATGATCTGCCCGAATTTGATATTTCCGTCGTAAAGCCTGTATTTCAAAAAAATCGCTATATTTCGGTCTCAGAGAACCGGAAACTACTTGCTAATCAGGCAAAACATGCGTACGAGAAATCGCAAATCAGATGTCTTGCTTGCTTACCTGTTGCGTGGAGAACTATACTATCGCAGCATTTAAGTGCAGTCGGGATTTCTGGATTTCTTGATAATATTCAGTGGACACATTCACTTATCGTTAGTCATCTGCGAAACTCTTCCATCTCTTTCAAGATGGATCGCAAAGAAAGAACAATTTTACTATTTTAATTTAAAAGAATTAGAATTAAGTCGCGCTAATTGCACATTACGTTTCGACTGGTATGATAGTGAGATTACTGCTCTCGGATGTTTTCCTCATCGACATGATCTGGCCCAATCTGGGTCTCAGAGACAACATGGGTACGGGTAATCGTAAATCAGATGCCTTGCTTTCCTCCCTGTTGCGCGGAGAAGTATATTATTTTACCAGTTTCATTATTCACTACATTGTAATCAAACTAAAAGTATGCGGAAGAATATCTATTAAATTAAATATTGTAGACTACTACAACTCTTAGCAGTTAAGCAGCAATCGTTATTATAATATTATGACGAACTAAAAGAAGACACTAAAGTTAATTTTAGAGTTATTTAAGATTTTTCACAAAATCTAATTTTTAATGATTTGTAATATCGAGTAACTATTGTATCTTATATTATGTTTCTTGGGTCTGAATGATCTGCGGCTGGACAACACTTCAAGCCACGAAAAGTAAGTTACGGAAGGTATCACAAACCAACTTGGAATACTTCTATAACTACATCTTCCTCTTTGGCAGAAGATTGCAAATATTTCTCTACGTGAATTCGTTTGGCGACTTTCTTCGCGACATTACAATTAAGTCAATTATTGGAGAGGAGATTGTATACTGCAACTTTTAGTAGCTGCAATAATCATGATTACTATATGGTAGAGATGTTCTCACTAAATTAAAATGTGTCCTAATGCCACCAGGATTAATGGTTAACAACATTGGCAACAATAAGAATGCGAACGACAACTATAAAGTCTTTTCGGGCTAAAATTCCATACAGAGACGAGATGGAAAAAATACGACTAATTACAGCATGAAATTGATTCGTTCACAAAATGAAAATCAGAGGAGGCACAAATGCGGAATATCTATTGTGTTGTTTGTGGTCGTAGCGACTTCCTCTGCTTCCGAGTTGTGGCGCACATGTGTATCACCCAGTACTCCGGTAAGAGCGGCGGAATCATTTCAATGTTTGTACCAAGGCTCGGCTTTCTGCCATTCGAAGCCAGAATTGTGGATTTGCGTTGTTCAAGCCATGCCAGACTGCATCAGTTTATTATTATTTTGACCCGACGTTTCCTATACACCGAGGTCCCTGTTCACAATTGAATTCGTTTACTCACGAGAATCCTCGTGGACGGGAATGCAGATATTATCTCTGCTTCTTCCTTGAGAGCTATTAATTTTACAATTGTACGTTTACAATATTTGAAATAAACCTATTCTCTTCCTGTAAGTCTTAACTCCGATGTAGAGTATTGGAATTAGAATTCTCTTACGTAAGTATTTACACAGTCAAGAAATCGAGGAGCATAAAATGGAGTGTAAGAAATTTCTTTTTTTTAAATATATATTTAAAACTACGAACACCAAATTCTCTATGTAGCGTGGTGATCCAACAGATTCCCGTCCTCATCGACATTTTGTAAAGAAGCTATATGTGGATTGTACCGTGGCAAATGTCAAATGACACCATAATAATTAAAAGAAATAAGTAATAGTGGTCAATCGCTAATAGCTTTATTGAAATATTGCAGAAGGATGATCATTTTTATTCTGAACGAGGTATGGGTGGATATTGAGAAACTAACTAAAAATTAACAGATTCACACGGTCACGAGTTTTCCTCAAATTCCCCATTGACATCCAGATTTTTCTTCCTGGAAGATTCAGAATCTGCTCAAAATATGCAACAGAATTGTTGGAATAAAGCTTTTCTGCTCCTGTATGTTTCAATTCAGATGTGGAGTATAGGAATTTTAATTCTCTTGCGTAAGTATTTAAGCAATCAATAAATTGAGGAGGAAAGAATGGAGTGTAAAGAATTGGGTTCTTGATATACAGATATAATAATATAAAAATATAAAAATATATAAATATATAAATATATACTTCAAGTGACGAACAAAACTTTCCAATGTAGTGTGGTGAGCCAACAGGATAGCAGGATGCCATCCTCGTCCCCCTTTTCATAGAGAAGCTCTTTGCGTAGTGCCGTGACCAGGCTCAGATCATTCCGTAATAATTAAAAGTAATAAATAGTGGTGGCGAATGGTTAATTACTCGGTTCAATTATTGTAAGGATAATTATTTTTGCTCGTAGCAAGATTTGGGTGATTAGTGAAAATTCACAAATTCACAGGCCCGCCAGTTTAAATCACAATTTCTTGTAGACATTCAGATTTCAGTTTCTCGAGGCTCCAGAATCCGCACAGAATGTGTAACTGAATTATCGCAAAACCCTTTCTACACAAAAAATCATATCCGTGCAGAGTTCATTCAAAAGACAATTCAAAGGATTTTTTCAGTCAATGTAATGGAATGAATGCATATTAATTACACACACATTAATTACTCCTTGTGCAGGGTGACCTTGCGGGGTCCTGTGACGTTGACCTTAACCATAGTCTTTTGGCCTTGACCTAGATCCGTCATCGAAAGATGTCATAAGGTGTCTTTGTTGAGATTTCGGCAATGCGTGTCTCGTGGTGCACCATAAGTCCCCTGGGGAAGGTACGGAACTCTCAAATCGTTCATATGTGCCATGTTCAATATTACAGATCACAATAATCAATAATATTTGTATTATGTTTGTTTATATTTTATTGTAATTATAAAGAACTACTTAAGGAAGTATATGTATCTAATGCTGCATGATCGACATGAGAATAATACACGGAGTGCAAACAATTTGCATTGTTAGATGTCATTTGTAGAAGCTGGAAAAATAGTATTTCAAATATTGAAATTACATAAACAAATTAGACTTTAACAACGAGTGAGCAATAATTGCTTAGCTCAGTTCAACACAGTGGAAAATACCTGGTGCTGATTTACTTGGTTTGGTATCAATTGTTTATGTGTATATGTATATGTAATATACATATAATTATATATGTACGCTATCGTATAGGTTTCACTACCACTGATGATAAGCTGCTCCGTTCCCAAGGAAAACGTTGTCTAGTTATCTATAAATTAAACAATAGCTTACCTGATGTTAGGACGGTGACGTCGATGTGATGCTAAATTGGGGTGAAAGCGAATAATACTGAAGTTGTTAAAACACTAAATGTGGGAGGTGGAGTTGCTAGTGTCTGATTAGAACGGGTTACCGCTTCTGTCATCTCTTCATTACCGAATCCGGGTTTTCGGCCTTCGCGGGTTCGCGGCGTGCATTGGTGGGAGGTCCGTACAAGTTGGGTGGCTTGGGTTGTTGTTGTTAGTTGTCTGTTAGTGTCTGTCTGACACGAACAGACTAACTGACTGTCTGTCAGTTAGTATTCCGGTCGTTGGGGTGGTGGAAATGCGGAGTTGGAAGTGAAACTGGTGATGGCGGAATCTTCGCTTTGCTCCATTCAACCTCTTAACAATCATGATCATATCGTTAGCAAATTTGTTAGCACCATCTTCAGTATCAAAAGTAAGTCTAAATAAATAGTCATCATCACGCCATTGGTGATAAGTTGCGTCGGTTCGTTCAAAATCTAGGCTTTTCAAGATAGGGCAGATTACGACGACGTTATTGACGTGTAGCTTCGCTCCTACACAAAATGAGTTATTAACCTTGTCGTGGTAAATGCGGACATTTGAGAGAGAGGGAGTTCGGCCATTGACCCATATTTTATTCAAAAGATCGTAGATTTTAACAGTAGCGTCGACTAAAGAAATGGACTGGACACTGGACACTGGGGCAGGCTATACTGAAAAAAGGTCACTGACCTTGACCCCGATCTCTGTTGATGAGAATTTAGTTGACGAGTACGTGTAATTCCCTGGGGAAATGCACTATCCTCCCCACGACTCGACCCACCTAATACAAACGAAAGAATCGGCAATCACACATTATTTGACTTTGGCCTTGACGTATGATCTAAATTTATTGACCTTGACCTGAGTATAACCTTAACATTTGTGCTTGAGTTTTGAGCATTGTCATGCGACAAGTTTCTCTCTAACCCATTGCCACTCCGCGGAGATCGACTGGGCAATGAGTGGCCTTGCGAATGGGAATGTGAGCCTTGGGATTGACCTTGATGAACATGACCTTCCCTTTCATTCCTCCGTCTATGTCAATTTCGATTTTGACCAGGTTCTTCCTGGTGAGCTCTTCGGGTAACTATAACAACAATGGTTTTTATTACACACTATTGACCTTACCCTTGACCTCTAGAGGTGGAATAGGGTCGAGATCTATGTAGGGTATTGGACGGATAATGGCTAATTTCGAATTTTTTTTAATTTTTGGTTTTGAGAAAAGTTTTGAAAGAAATCGGAGCTCTTCGCGTTGATTGTGGGTGGCAGAGCCCACTACCTGAGAAAATGACAAATTAAATAGTAAATACGAAAACTCTTCTTACAAATCTTGCCTAAGTTTTAATCGTATCCACTTTACCGCTTACTATTTCCACCGGCTGTCACCCAGTCGGGACTGTTTATTATAAAGAATTATGTTCACCAATTTCTGCTAAATTCATTGCAGACGTCACCGCTGTTAATGTTATGCGCAAAACTGCAAACAAATTGCAATTGAATGCATTGGATTAGCGCTGTCGGTTGACGTAAGCAAATTCTGAGCATGCGTTTGTATTTCATTTCTTGGACAATAATGATATTAATTTCGTTACTGCGGTGAGCTAAATTCCTTTCAAAATAGCATTTATTATCTTTTGTAGAATATTCACTCGGTAATCTAACGGAACGTCTTTGTCAGATATTAGATATAGCGTGGAATACCTTTACCCTGTTCGCAGCTAAATTGATGTAGTCAGCCGATTTATCATCGACGAGATACATTTTCTCTGGTTTTTTATATTGTGCCATGTGACTTTGTTTTTGTGTTTTTACTCTCATGGCCTAGCCCTGGTCTACCTCGTCTAGCATCATAGAGTCTGGTAATACTGTCATATCCGTTACTCTCGTCAGTTTTCTTCTTATAGCCAGTACAGAATCAGGTGCTTCTGTAATGTCTAAATCAATATGCTACCATTACGCTATCTACCTCGCCAATGTATTCCTTGTGAATTTTGTGAAACTAGTCTGTCAAAGTGTGGTCATTTCAATGAGGTCAACCAAGATTAGCGTGTGGGTGCGTCCTCACCATAATACTCTGAGTACTCCAGACAGGTTGAACCAAGCTCCCTAATCATGATTGAGTACCCGATTGCAGTTTGCACCTTCTGTATCACGCACTTATAACAATCGTCGGCGATGAGTAGGAGAAATCGGAACTATTGTATATATGCCAAGAGGGATCGTTTGTATCCCAATAGTTAAGATTACCAAGCAAGTATAAGAATTTTTAAACACATGAAAGAACTCAAAGCATCTCCAGTTACTCTTTATTATCGAAATTGCGGACATTGTCAATATTGTCATTGCCGGGTATTGACCGGTTAATCCGGGTTAATTTTGGCAATACTATTTGAAAATGAAAATGTTTCGAATGACGAGCTGGAGATCTCCGTCGATAAATGATGGAGGATTGTTAAATTCCGTCCATGGAGGCTAAGACTCTATATCATCAATTCTATATATCACTTCTTTATATCGGAATATTTTAGTTTTGAATACATTTGGCTCTTCGTTCTGCATTGACACAATTATTACACTATTTGGAACGAATTGATACTTTTAATGAAACTGATAATGTACAATCAACTATCACACAGAAAGGGTTATCATCCCAGACTAGAATTACTACTAATAGCCTTGTACTATATATACTCACGTCGAATGACGCGTGTATTTCACTAAGATAACAATAACGTACGTCGAAATGGAAGAACCGAAACTCGAAATAAAGGACAGCAGGTTAATTTTACATTTTCGAATTCTTCATTTTACACAATCAGAATCCAGTACAGAACAACTTTTTTGACAAGCCTGTATCATTGCAAAGGGCAAAAACCATATATTCAGACTACTCAGTCTCGCTAAATGTGTCATTTTTCGCTAAACAAATGTTGCGAAATCATCTACATTTTTCATTCCATCCAAAATCCAACTTTCGTCCTACCTCAGGTTACATGCAAAAATTTCATTGCTAGGCTTCACATTTAACACTCTTTCTGATTTTGTTCTGAAATGTCAACAAGCGCAAGCGATGTGACGCAAGGTACTGTCCATTCATAAATAAGTGGACCCTCGCTCATTATCTAAGCCAGCCCTTCCCTCCGTCCCGTTCCACTAACACGTACACAGCATAGCATACACGACAAGCAAGGGCGAGCTTCTTCTCTCGGCTGTCACTCGTCGTTATTCCGGAGAGGCTGGCTTAGATAACCAGCGAGGGTCCACTTATTTATGAATGGACAGTACTCCTTTCGCTTTAGGTGTAATACGCGACGCCGCCTGAACGACCCATTCGTGCTCCCTCGTCAGCTCGAGAGGAGAGCTTGGCTGGTATCCGGACGGCCATCGCGTACAGTAGTATATCGTAGAGAAATTCGTGTTGACGAATATAATGCTTACTCCATGGACGATTTCTGTACACTGCTGGGTGTAATTAATCAGTAAGTGGAGAAATGGAAGAACCATTCAGCTGATACTGAATTAATTCTAAAATATTTCTTTGCCAAAAAAATTCATAGTATACGAAGTTGATAATTTTCTCTTTTTCAGTTTTTAGCAATTATTTGTTTAGGTTAGGTTATCAAACTAAGGTAATTTATTGTGGTGTACGAATGTACAAATAATTATATTGTAATTACGTGATGGATGCAAGAATTAATTAATGCAAATATACCAATATATAATAATTTAGTATTTGTTAATTTTAAAAAATATATAATATACGAAATAATAATTTTTAATCGGGATGCAAAAAGAAATTCAACGCGCTGTATTACAATGATGATTTCTTACTGCATTAATACAATGTTTGATTTATGAATTATTATAAGTGAAATGTACCATTGTTCAATAAATATTTGGACTGAAAACGTATATCTCAATTTTGTAAACGGTGTTTGAATCTCCATTTAACAATGTAGTGACCACAACACATTTATAAGGCACCATGGCCCAATACAATGAAAGATAGAATTAACTTTCCCTCTCGCACATCAGGATTACGTCGACATTTCTTTTCTTATACACTAACCGGACGCAGGGTGGTTAAAATGTATGTCGGCATAAGCATCACAAGCGTAGTTGAAAGGCGGAGAGAATCTAACTTTCTAACCGAATCTAACCAAGCCAATTCAAGTTTTGTGGTTTCACAGCAAAGGGTTCTTGTAAGATGAAACAAATGAATGGAAACATCAAATGACGTTCATTTTATTCTAAGAAGTGTTCCATCTCATTTTGCATACGTACAGGGCGACTAATATGTACATATTGTCTCCCCTCTATCTCAGGAATCACAATAAGTACAATCAAGTGGAATACCTCGTTGGAAATACCAGCTCAAATGGGTATCTCAGACAAAATAGTTTAGCTCCATCTGAAAGCGAGTACCTCGCAGCGCGCGGTGGAAGATAAGAAATCGGGTATTCGGCAATTTTCAGCCGCTTATTCATAGTCTTCCGCCTGAATTGCTGTAGAGACTTCTCATTTCGAATAATGAACTTCACCATTCCATTCGCATGTGTCTCATGAAAATTTTAAGCCATGGCCGTGGTTCGATAATTTCTGAGCAAGTCGATTTTGCCTCAAAATTTCACTTTTCGTGAAAACACACCGAAAAGCGAAATTTTAAGGCTCAGAAATTGTGGCTTAAAATTTGCAGGAGTCATAGAAGTCAGTTTTTTTCGAAACGTTGAAGTTTTTACGGCTATTTAAGCGGAAGACCATGAACAAAGCGCCTGAAAAACATCGAAAACCCGATTTCTTATTTTGCACAGAGCGCTGACGAACTTCAAGATGGACCTAAAATATATTGTCTGAGATACCAAATTCGGCTGGTCTATCTTACGAGGTATTCCACTGATTGCACTTACTTTGGATCCTGAGATAGAGATGGAGGGGACAATACATATTAGTCGCCCTGTACAGAGTCACTCCAGAATTTCGTAGACAATTGCAGTGTCTTTCATCATGTATTTCCTGCACAGAGTAGCCATGCAGTCTCTGACGATACATCATTACAATTATCAAGCTCGATCGTACGTACAAACCTGTACAAAATGTAAACGGACAACATTCATACTTGGAGTTTAGAATTCATGTACAACTTCAGGGCGTACAGTTATTTCGATTCATTCGATAAGTAGCTCTTTGGATATCAAATTAAATTCTCTACGAAATATGGATGTCAGTTCTTAATTGAAACCATGGAGGACGGAGAAAAGCATACATCAATCCAATCAAAAGCTGTGCTGAACAAAATAAAAACTGAACAATTAAATATTTCAATTTCCAATCGGAAGTCTAATTGCTGGTTTTATTACAGTCTTAGTCTTCCGTAATTTATTATTCTTATGTATAATATAATTTTATTGTCTTGAGGAGCACTTAATAAAAACAAGTTGGAATTACTTAATTATGATTTGCCCCACTTTTATCAAGTTACAATTAAAAATATCAAACTCATCAAAAATAATTATTCCGGTTATGGGCAACCGTTTCTACCGATTCTTACCACCTTCCCCATCGACCACCACCTGAACCACCTGAACCTAGAATTTAAAAAAATTAGCTTAACATTTTTCAAATACAAAAATAGTTAAAATATTTTATTAATTTGGCATTTCAATGCCAAATCGAAATGCGCAATGAAGAAACAGGAATCCCTTTAGCCTAAACCTTTTAATCACTACCAACCGTACAGGGTGTCTCAATAAAAATGCTCACACCATACCAGGAGAGCATGTGTTTAAGTATGTCTCAATAATTTGAGTCTGTATCACAAGCATTTGAAAAAGAAATATTCACATTAGTTTTCAAACAGAATTAATTTTCTTAGAGATTGTTTTCTGAACGGCCTAGGGAGGCTGACAAAGTAATAGTAGTAGGGAAAACTCCAGCACAGTTAAGATAACTCCTCTCATTGAGTTAATGTTAATGAAATCGCAATTGTAAGGACCCAAAAATGGAAAAATGTGTTACAAGAAATAAATAAATATGCAAAGAAATGTGTGCAAATTAAAATTGGCGTGACGTACCAGGTGGTCGATATACACAAGCTACTGAGTAACATCTGAAATACCCATTGACACATTGACAAGGATAACATATGTGTGGCTTCGTTTCACCTGGCTTGCAAGCTGTTTCGGAAAAATATTGCCTGTTTAGATTTTAGATATTTCGATAAAGAGTACAAATTCTTTAAATAGGCATTTCAACCTACAGTTTGACCAACTTGAAGCTCCTTCAGAAATGGTTGATAGGCACCCTAACAATACGCAGGTGCAACACAAAGTCACAAAAAGGAATGTCTCCTGTCTCATCCTAAAAAAATCAACGTTTTCGCGTGTTTTGTTTTAAAATTACGTGTGTATTAAATTTGAAACGAAATTACAAGAATTAACGGGGAAATGTGATTCACCTGAAAATGGACATCTCTTATATAGCAGTGGTCAGAGAGTAAAAATAAACAATTCCACTTAAGCACAAAGTGGTGGGTAATCCCGGTTAATGATTTCTTAATTACAATTCCAGTGAGCGAAAGTTGTGACGACAACTTACTCTTGCTTGGTTGTTAATTGGGATCTAAACCGTTTCCAGGAAATTTATGATTTGAGCGCATAGATAAAGCAATTTACAAATAATTAACAGGAATTCGTCCTGCACCCATTGAACTTACTTTAGGCAGTGCAAATAAAATATTTAGCCGGAAAAACAAGAATATAAAACTCAAAACGCACGTAAAATTCAAAATATTGGATTTAATTCAATTTGAAAATTAAGCCGCAATGACAGAATGAGAAAGTTTGACCAATTTTATGTGAGTGAAGAATTATTCTCAAAATATGTTCGTTGTTAGAAGAAGTTTGACACATTGAGCAGATATTAGACGGTGCAATTTAGAACACAAGTTATTCAATTTAACTCTATATGCCAAGCCTAAAATAAATCGGTTGATAGAATTCATTTAGAAGAGTTCCACCCATTTATCGTAAACGAATGAATAAAGGCTGTCAAAAAAAGATTCAGGGCCGCGGTGTTGCTCTATGACTGGCTTCCGAAATCTAAAAGCAATTCTGAAATTGAATTTAAAAAGAGAACAATTAGCGAAGAATTGATATGAACGGGAAGAGCAGCAAATACATACGATCTTGTACTAAATAACCATTGTTGTATTTTGTTAATTATCATATTACCTCTAACAGCGAGCCGAATCTTTACAATAAGTGCAAGTGCAAGTTCCCCAAGAGCATGATCCACCACAAGGTCTTTTGTTCTTGAACTGTCCGGAATTTGGACAAATGTTCGCCCTGCAGTTGTTGCTGCAACCCTCGCTTCCGAAACACATTGCCTGAACTTCAAACTTTCCTAAAAACAATAAGAGTAGCAACTCGTAATTATTATCACGTAAATTTTGAGAATGGTTCGCTGAAGACCGGAACAGTAATTGGCAATTGATAGCTGCCTGGACTCATGATATAATTTATACAGGAGGGCATCCCTCTTATCACCCCATGCATTTGTTTCCTAGCTGCAAATAAAAGTGTAATTTCTACCATCAAACCACACATTCTTTATCCGTTGGTTTTCGACTCACCGTGTTCATTGAAGACAACCAAGAAAGCCAAAGTCATGGCAAAAATCAACAAAATCCCAGACTTCATTTTTTCAAATCAATCTGAATAACCTTTTCTGAACAAATTAAATAAGATCTACTGTTTTTTCAAGGAAAGTATTTTGTACACCGAGGTCGATTGTCGATCATTTAACTTATACAACTGACTCGTTGTACAATCATAATTTTTCTTTACTGCTTTTGACGTCAATGTGATTATCCGAATGTCAACACGTGGCAAGGTCTAATTGTAAGCAATTCTTAATGACTTCGATAAAACCGCAAAACATTAGAAGAAAAATACTATTATTACTAAGCACCAGTCGTGATGAATGAAATAAAATTTAACGATGGGTAGAAAGCGTTCGCTCGTGCACAAATTACGTTCAAGTGTAAAAAAAACGTGTGTGTCTGAGCTGAATTCACAACCTTGCAGCTTATTTAAAAAGATCATGTACAAATACGAGAAGATGTATTTTTATGGCTTTTATTAAATATTCTAAAATAAAATACTTAAATACTGATAGAGATAGAAATTACACATCATATTAAATGTCGACGATATAACCCAAGAATTTGCTGATTTTTTGAAAGAACCGATTCGGCTGTTGACAAATAAATATTGATTGATTTGAATTTATTTTCATGATGGCGACGGTTAATACATACCAATAACAAATCTTACAACCTATTAGACATCCTATTAAACTACCTGTATGCACTTATGGACGAATAAATGGGGCTGGGCATATGTCACTATTATTTCTAATAATCAATATTCTATTTGCGATAACATAAGGGGACCCTCATTTTTGAATTAAGTGCGCCCTTTCATTGCCAGTACGACCCTGGACGCAAA
This sequence comes from Protaphorura glebata, assembly GCA_034694305.1. Taxonomy (NCBI): domain Eukaryota; kingdom Metazoa; phylum Arthropoda; class Collembola; order Poduromorpha; family Onychiuridae; genus Protaphorura; species Protaphorura glebata. The sequence continues at coordinate 7,028 of JAQFYE010001586.1, read as the reverse complement.
CAATCATCGTAAAGTGCGAATGTCTGGAACTCATTAATAATCTCGAGTTGGCTGTTCTATGAACCACTTTTTTCGTTAACTTTACAGGTAATTGTAGATCGACAAATCCATGGGTGGAAGACAAAATTAACGTAACAAATTCAATTTAGAGCAAATTGATTTTAGCACAGTCGTACTGTATTATTCTTACAAACCGTAGAATGGAACCCTTATTACCAGTTGATCGTGAAAATAGTAAAGAATACTACAAAGATGAAGTTAAAAGTAAAAATAACAGATCAATTATACCAAAATTTACCCGGAAACAGCTACAAGTGATGGGTTCACTATCCTTAGGCGAATTTGTATTTTACTCTGCAACTTGTATTTTGGATCCGTTCTTTCCCGCGGAGGTAAGTTCATTTATTTAAAAACTTACCATAAATTAATAATGGTGACATCTTGTAAAACTGAACACCAATCATAAATATATTTGGAGGCAATCATCGATTGATGTAAATAACGGAAATTTTATCTTTTGATTTAGGCGTCAATAAAAAATGTTTCGGCAACTGTTACCGGATTAGTATTTAGTGCTTATTCCACAGTCATGTTTCTGGCGTCTCCGTTTGTAGGAATTTTGGTGAGTTATTTATTGTGTGGGGTGACTAGTATGTAATATGTATCGTCTCTCCTCGTAACTCAGGAAGCACATTAGGTATAATCATGGTACCTCGTTGGAAAGGTCAACTCGTGCAGGATCTCAGACAACATATTTCAGTCGCATCTGAAAGCGCGTTCATGCGCAGCGTGCTGTGGGAGATAAAAGAAATGAGCCGCAAAACTTGATCCCCACATTCCTAAGCGTATTCTGAAATTTTTAAGCCATGCATCAACAATTTCTGAACAAGTAGATTATGCCTCACTTTTCACATTTCCTTACAACATAAATGAAATCTCGAGACAAAAAATCGACTCGCTTGGAAATTGTGGATCCACAGCTTAAAATTTTCAGGAGACACTTGCGAATGTGGTGGTGAAGTTCCGTTTTTCGAAATATTCAAGCTTCACGGCTTTTCAGGAGGAAGACCATAAAAAATTGGCCGAAAAACAGAGAAAATTCATAATGTTACTGTTACCTTCCACAGCCCGCTGCTCGCGAACGCGATTACAGATGCAGCTGAAATATTTTGCCTGAGATCCCACCTGACCTGATTGTACGTAAAAAACGTATTATGGTTATGAGATACGGTGGGACAATACATATTATTCACGCTGTAAACGTCCATAGTTATTTTAGTTTTTCATTTTTAGTTCTGGAATATTAATACAAATATATTTTTGCGCAGATAAATCTGTATGGTCCACTGTGGTGGTAAAACTGTTTTAATATATAGCATAATTCTGACCGGGACTTGCAATTTACTTTTTGGGTAAACTTTATTCTAAAAATCTCACGAGATATTGGAAACATAAACGCACGTTATAATTGTGTACAGATTGTCTAACCAACTAGACTCATATGTGTTCACAATGTATTGTTTCGCCGTGAGAATTCTGGAAGGATTGGGTGCGGCAGCTTACACAACTGCAACGTTTACATTTGTCGCACAAATGTTTCCGGAAGATATGGGTGTAATTCAGGTGACCACGACCAGAATTTTTAAACAAAAGCCCTTGGCGGTAATGTCGAGTGTCATTTCAATATGTTTTCCATTTCCAGGGCTCATGCAGAGTTGCAGCTGGACTTGGCCAAAGCATCAGTCCAGTACTTGGTGCATTCTTCTACGATGTTAGTAAAGAGTGAATGAAATATTTCAAGACAAAATCATTAAAGCGTTAAAATATCATGGATTCCAGATTGGCGGCTACGGACTTCCATTTTATTTCTTGGGTGGTTTATTCGTATTAGTTGCTCCAATCAATTTCATATCACTTCCATCCAATAAACCCGTCCCTTTTACAACTAAGAAGAAGGAATCGCTAAATGATGTGCTCTCAATATTTACCATCACTCCGGTAATTTTGACCTCAGCTGCTCTCGTCGTCCAATCGAGTTCATGGGCGTTCATGTCGCCAACTTTGGAACCCCATCTCCGACAGGTCAGTTACGTGTCAGGTATCATCTTCGATATTTATTACCAGAAATTCTTATTTTATGTCCGAACCAGATATCGGTGATTGATGAACTAGATATAGATGACTAATTAATGAGGTTACCCCTAGTAGCGGGGACGAAGTTTTGACTTTATAATTAATCTCAGAACCACAGGGAAATATGAGATAAATGAGTTAAAAATCTGGTAGTTAACGTTTCATTTGATTGAGGGACAAATTAATAAATTGCGCACGGCTATGCCGCGATCAATTATTAAGGCCGCTTGGTACGTTTTCGACTTGTAACCCTGAAGAGTCCAGGACTAATTGAGCAACTAGATTGGGTTAGTAAGCTGGATTATGCGATTCTAAAGGCATGCAGTTTCGAAAATTCATATCCGAAATGGTGATTTGAATTTTCTAAAACCCACTGATTAACCTTTGAGACATAGCAGGCTGGTGAACTAACCTTATTTTAAAGCCGTCTGCCGATGAATTTTAACAAAACTGCGAACCGAATGCGTTCATAAAGTATCTGTGTCCACGAATTAGCAACCACTTTCAGGAGAATTTATCTGTAGCGGTCTAGGTTATCCGGCGAAAATTAAAAATGTCAAATGGTAATGCCTACCAATGTATTGACTGGACAACGAATGTCAATAAAGTTTGAAAAGGTGTTTCAAACATTCGCTTGACATTATTTGTCTGCATAAGAAATGCCGGCCCAAAATCAGTTGAAACACCCGTTGTTGAGGTCAGATTTATTCCATTCCTATGGCATTTTGAATGTTTGGACACTTCGTCTCCCACTAGTTCGTAAGAATCTCTGACAATCATTAAATTAAAAAAGATTCTCGTCAATTTATTCGTTAATTTCTTAATTTCTTGAAGAAATGTAATAACCATAATAGATGCCTACTTAAAACTAAGCCCCAAATTCACGTATGATAAGTATGTAAGGTTCCGATCGGGTCGGGTAATCCGCTTATCCGACCCGATATCCGACCCGACCCGAAATATCGGATAGAAATCCGACCTCACCCGAATCCGACCCGATATCCGGAAAAGCTAAAAAGTCATCCGACCCGAATGGTCGGATTGGAAATTGGTCTAATCCGAATCCGACCCGAATATCCGATGCTGAATTAAATGTTTCACATAAGTCAAACTACAGTAATTTCTTCAATATTTCTTTTTTAATTCCAAAAATATAAAAAACCCTCAAAGAATCAAATTTTTGTATAAAAATGCCTCAGCATTTGCTGGATTTCCAATACATAGATGTGCTAACGGTTTATCCTGAAAGTCGATTTCGTGCTGGAGTAATCAACCATGACCAATACTCGTGCTTCCCATTTCAATAGTCGACGAAATAGAAAATTACAAAACAAATTTTTTGAAATTTTTAAATCGTACTCCGCTTCACCGCATTATGTTATTTGAAAGTCAACTCAACTCTGCCGCGAGTCATCAATGCAAGACTCAGGAGAAATCACTCAATTACGAGAGTGAAATTATCCGAAATCCGATCGGATATCCGAACGGCTATCCGATATTTTCGGGTTGAGAACCGCAACCCGACCCGAATGGTCGGGTTGAAAATTGGTCTCATCCGAATCCGACCCGAATTTTCGGGTCGGGTTTCAAATCCGTTATTATCCGACCCAAAAATTCGGGTCGGATTTCAAATCAGTTATTATCCGACCCGATCAACCCACCCGATCGGAACCTTATAAGTATGTACCCATTTGAACCACAAATGTAGAAGCTTGCGTTGAGCGCCCATCCCATTTGGAGACCATATTCAAAAATATTAATTTAATCCCCATTTCGGGTATTAAATTGGAAAGTCATAAGCGCGCACATATTCGGGAGGATAAATCGGGAAATTAATAACCGGGGATACATTACTACAGGACTAATATAAAAAACATAATTCTTTACATTTTTTTTTTGAAAAAATGTGATAACCAACTTTCTAACTGCTGTTAATTGGAATGTGTTAACTTTTCTGAAATTTAAACAATGTAGGAACCAGTGCAGTAATGTGATGTTATCAATGAATCAATCAAATAAAGCCAAAAATGTGTCTATCATACTTTCAGTTCAGTGTTGAAGCTTGACGAAGAAGGACGTCCGTGCTAGCTCCGTGATTTTTAAGAGTCATTGGAGTGTGTACTACACCTTTTTTGCCTTGCGGATACGTTGAACTCATATGGAAAGTTGGCATTGTCTGGGCTGGGTTGAAATTCGGGCAGTTGGTAGGCGTCAGTCTGTCTCAAGATAAGACGCTCAGTTGAGCTCTGAGTTAGACTAGATTCCTTCTTTTATTGCTTGTTTGTACATTTCGATATTGGCCTAGTACTGCCAACGTTTTCTTACCATGACCTTCCTACAGTGATATTGTTTGTTTCCTTTAACGTCGGAATTCTTTCTTTTAAGTAAAAATTTCATTAATATTAACATGCAATCACATAACGTCAGACCCTGTGGCTTAAATTTGCTACCATCATCCCTCGGGAAAAAGATGCAGGGCAAAAAAATAATCCCTAGGATGGATTAATAAGCACAGTCTGCATTAGCTTGGATATACTTTATATTCCTATGTAGGTTGTTTGGTTCTTTTTTCTGTAAATAAAGTTGTAAATATCGTCCAACAGTGCCTCCCGGATAAGACAATCAGTTTCGTACTTCGATATTTTGAAAGCAACGGGTTTATCACAAAGAATCAAACAAACAAACATCCATTCCCCCGTGTTGTGCGGTTTGTCTAAATATTAAAAGTAAAAGCAAGCCTACTGTAACCCAATTCTAGTAAAGCCTAACCTACAATAAACTAATTCTCAGGTACGCTAAAATTAAACTGCTGCCTGAAATACAATAAATAAGTACTATAAGTGACCACCTCTCATTTTTCTGGAACAACATTTTTCAGTTTCACTTGACGACCAAACAACTGGGCCTATGTTTCTTATTAATATCCTTCACTTATGCAATAAGCAGTCCAATGTTTGGATACTTGTCTGATGAAATTCCAAAGGAACGGAAATGGAGAGTCATGTTTACTGGTTTACTCTGTTGTGCATTGTCACTGGGTCTATTGAGTTCTCCAGGAATCCTTCCACTTCAAAAGTAAGGACTAAACATAATTCTTACTTCAAGAAATCAGAAGATACATATTTACAATTTATATACTAATAAATACACTATTAGATGTTAATATGTACAAGTTAATAGAAGTTAAAAATCACACACACTAAATCAAGTTAATACAAAAACTCCCTCGTGCCGTTGGCCCACGAGCACAAACTGTTATATGATTAAACTTATAATATGATTCTAATATAATTATTGTCGATTAACTAATTTTTTAAACATGTTTTTTTTTAGTTAGCGTGGATCATCTTCTATTATTATTCTTCGCAAACGCAATATTTCGGACAAGAAATTACATAACCTATAACTTGAGTTCCCAATGCAATAGCAAGTAGAGATTTCTAACACCTATCAATTCCTGCGGTATCAGACAGATATTGCAAAACAGCTACTACGGTTGCAACACTAGTAGTTGTAGTAGTAGTTTATCTTTGCCAACAAATTGCAAAATTATGTTAAGGTCAAGCAATTAAATTGCATTCTGACGCTATATGGTACAAATAGATATAAACAAAATTTTGTGTCACTATGGGACCGGGAATTAGGGGGGGGAGGGTACATACTTTTGTGTCAGACGGTACATACATAGATACGGCTGTGACGATGGTAGATTGATATTTCTTTTAAGTCAATATATATAATTGTGCAATGAATGTTTTATCAACCCTGATTTTGTTGAATTCAAACAAAACAAGAAAAAATTATATTTAAAATGTACCTCCTAAATTGATGCAAGCTTATTGGGTACCCTTTCGAATGCACCTTTTAAGAAGCACGTTTTTTATGAAGGATCGGAATGGTGGTATTTAATTTCCTCTATTTTATTTCAGTGCTCTTTTTGTAAATATTTTGGCCATTGGATTATTTGGAGTGTCCATTGCATTGGCCCTCGTTCCTATGTTTGAGTTGCTGTTACACTTTGCAATGTACGTACGTATGTATGTATGCCTTTGAAATCATATTTAAAAATATCAACTAAATCTTTACAGTACCGCAAAGTAAAATATAATACGCAAATGGAACAGAAGCCGTGTGCATTATGTTATATTGTTAGAATTTCTAACTTAATGATAACCAATACCCCGAACTCTTAATTACTGTAGTTAAGACCAGGGGCGCATAACTTAATCCAGTCCTTCAAAGATGTGATAATATGTGGAAAGAGAGTATGAGCGTATTCTGGCCGTTAAACGAATTTATTGTAATTCCAGTTTGACCAGACTGCACTGAGCGTGAGTTTGTAAAATTTATAAAATAATGGCCCCGTATAAATTTAAGTCGAATTGTATTTAAATCATTTTCAAACTGTATTATGTTGTTTTGTTATTGTGAGTAAAGTATAATTCCATGTTATAATTTCATTTTAGATCCAATGGCTACAATGACGACACGACTACGTATGGATTGGTTGGTGGCGTTTGGACATCAATGTACTCACTTGGGTAATATAGACTTTGTTGTTGTTTGTTTTCTCTTTAGACTACTATCCCCTTCCATTCAGACGTACTAGGAATGCGAACTGATGCACTGATGAATTGTGAAGAGAGAGAGATACACTATTAGATTCTAGTCTAACAAGAGAATCTTTCCAAGTGTTCGTCGAATTTCGACCTGAAATTTTGTCTACAAGTTCATTCACTTATGCTGACACAGTGTGCAAAATATCTGGTGCCGGATTCTCCGCAAAATGCATTGGGTAGCCTCTAGAGGTCAAGCTGTAATTCAATTCAATTCAATTCAATGGTTTATTCAAGTGACAACGAAATATAACACGATAATAAAATCACGTTGATCCC
>JAQFYE010001585.1:0-22020 GCA_034694305.1 Protaphorura glebata | reverse complement strand
TATGACTGCCCGGTCCTGCCTGGCTCGGGAATCTCCCAGAGCCGTCATACTGTAAAATTTTGTAAAGTCAAAAAGTTATCTTATTTAAAAAAAAAAGCTATAGAACCTGCAGTGGAATATTTACAGAAAAGCCGACCGTATACATACGTATACAGTACAACTCAATACAAATGTTCTATCGAGTTTGGTAATTAAAGACTGGGTTAATTGATGAAGCTATGTGTTAACGTTTCACTGATTTATTTCCTGCTTATAACAGATTAATATTTTGATTGTGTGTCTGCATTGTAAGGTAATCAATACGAACGCGTATACCGACGTATCATTAAATTTTTATTTAAAACATTTGCAACATTAAGTATCGTGACATGACTTGACAACGTTTTTTTAATGGTTCAGCTCATACTTCGTTAACAAACAAAATGTGGTTCGTTATTCAAAAACTGGTGACGCTACGCTTATGTAGGCCTTTCCCGTGTCACCAGCAATGATGTCATCACAGAACTTTACTGGTATGGGAAAAAGTTTCAGGAACCGTACCACTTTTGTGGAGCTCAAATTTTGCAATATTCTTCTGTGTTTTTTTTTGTTTGGAGCGACAGTATGAGCTTACCTCTATAGGGAAGTTATCAAATTAATTTGGACTCAACTATGCATCTATGACACGAACAGTCAAAATGAAAAAGTGATTTTAAAAAAGCTCTTCTTTCGTTCACATCACTTATTTGTGAATATCTTGCAGTTATGATTTCACCAGCATTAATTTCCCGTGAGGCAAATTCCCGTACTACAAATCCCCAACGCGGATTAGTGTTTTTGTTCGCATCTTCCTGAGGCTTAATATCTTGTATCAGCTCAACGGTTCGTCTTGTATTTCCATCACAGTCGTTTGGAATGAGACTCATTTTCTCGTACAGTGCCGAGGCATATCTAAAAGTTTTAAAAATTGAAATCAACCGGACACATCTTGATCTTATAGGAAACTAGGAAACTGTTGGGCAGTTGCCCAGGAGGTCTATGCCATCAACATATCAAAAACCACAATTTTCTACCTTTGACAATCTTTGTAAATCCAGAATGAATTGACTGTGATGATTCCCAAGATCCTGTCCACGATTGAAGAATCAAATTGAGTTTGTTGACATAGATCACGGATAAATCTGATGACCATTTTGGTAGTTTCTGAGGAATCTTTTGAATTGGCTCTTTCCTCCATGTGTGCTTCCATTCCAAGGATTCGGTTCCAAGTCTCTGGATCCCTGTCTCGAATTAAAAGTGCTCGGAGTACTTCAATGCTTAAGTAATCATCAGCGCTCCGATCCTCTGATGGTTCGATAGCATTTTTGGCAATTTTGGCCAAAATTTTGCATTCGTTGTCCGCATGTTGAAATGCCTGTTAGATATGACATGATTTACGATCAGAAAGGCTACGTCTACGAAAGTGATTTATTAGAAATCAAGCCCGACGTTGTATTTATTTCAGAAGGTCAGAGGTCAAGGGTTGACCGCTTTCTCGATAAAGATCAAAAGTTAAAGTAAAATTACGTGGAGAATGGAAACAATAGAACAAACAATAATACTTCCTTACATTTTGACATTCTTCGCTACAAACAGGCCATTTGCATTTGGAGCACACAGGGCTAGGACTCATAGATGGCGTCGCTCCTTGGGTAGACGCAGAAGACCTCACAATATCTTTGCAGCAGGAAAGACAAGGACGGATTTCACTTGAGGGTGAATACGCCGCAACAACCAATGGATATTCCTCACCCAGTAATTCATCCCTTTGGATCCTTCTGGATGCAACAGTGTATCTTCCAAATATGGCGTTCCGTTGTACAATTACTGGACTTCCCGGAATCCATACCTGAGGCAACAATTCTTCATTTCTCAACTTCGCGTCAGACGGTGTTGCTGACGCCATCGCTAATTTTCTGATTGAAAGTGTGCCTGATTGTAGAACTGTTAGAATAAATGAATCTTCCCAAACAAATCACATTTTATACAAAAACAATATTCACCTTGTTGTGCAAATGTAAGACGCGGTTTATGGAAAACTACAACGTCAATTCACCGAAATGTACAACATAAAAATCAATTCGCATTCGATCCGTGCTAAAACAGATCAGGGGTCGTAATAACACTCGTAGTCTAGATTTTACGAAATATTAAAAACAAACCGCAGTAATTAGAAGAATTGTATGGACGGTTAAACTTCTCACACTTTTAAATATACTGCGATCGTACATGCATTCAGAAAATTCTTATGAGGAATTAACGTTACATTGGACTGGCAATAACTTGATTATATCACGTTGTAGACACGGGATGTAGATTAAGAGTTCATCTGCAAAGTCCGCCTCAATCAATCAATTGCTAATATAACTGGCTATCTAATTTGTAAATAAATATCTAGGAAGTAAATAAACAAAAACGCATTCGCTATTACGTTTGTTAACAGCTTTTGGTGATTAAAAATATAATAAAAAATAAATAAATGGGAGTTTACCTCAGGCCGCACTTGCACTAGAGAAGAGACCTCATTACTAAATTACTAAATTCTCAGAAATGGACACGCGGTGGCAGTTCAGAGCTACCTAATGTGAAAAAGGAATATCAAAATATGACGTCTGTCCTGATTCTGAAAATTAGGACGCAAGCAAGACGCAAACCCAAAAGTTTTAGAAACCGATGTTGATTGTTTACAGGAATTACAAATAATATTTTCATTACGGACATGTGCCTTATAAATAGAGACCAGATTTTCGTTGTTTGTGAAAAAGTACTAATTTTCTTTACGTAATATTATAATTTCCTCGGAGGAAAGATTAAGTCAGCCCCCTCCATAGATACGGCATCCACACATGTTGACATCTTCCTTCAAGATAATTTCCATATTAATGGAATTGATCAATCAGAGGTTTGGGGCAGCCGGTAACAGTGTGATCCAAAATATTATCCCCGTAAGAAAAACAATTATTAAAATGAAAAGTAGGAACAATGAATTGAGCTCTAGAACTAGAAGTGTGTTTAAATCTCAAATTATGTTACAGTCGTCACTTTAAATGTTTAAATATAAGGAAACGATGACCACTTCAGATATCTTATACATTTCTGACTCTGAAAGTGAAAATGGTCACTTATTGTAAAAAGATATATGTAATATAATTAGTTTCTTTTATTAAGGTCAAGAATATATCAGTTTTCACTATTGGTACCGTTCGGACCGGACAGTTATAAGATATAAGAAGAATATGGACGGGAATAAGGATCAAAAACCCACATAGACCCTTGACACTGATGCTACGCCATTCTGCTAAAAATGTTTCTGTTAAATCAAACTTAACTAGTGGTCAAAATCCCGAAGACAAAAACCATCCAGTACATACATTGTCCTAAGTACGTGTAACAAACGATGATGATATTTAAGAGGAATTAATATACTATATATATTGTATATGTATAACATGTTTTGTGAATGACAAAGATAAAATGTGTCGTCGGAAAATTAATTACTTAACAAAGCCGACCGAATTTTTGATGGATTTTTAAAGAATTTTATTTCATAAATTCACATTTGTATAATTTTCAGTGTTACATTAATAAGAGATTATAACGATTGTGTTCCAGAGTAGTTCACAATTTTCATGCAGAATTTCACGATTTTGACTCTTGAATTCATCAGATTTGCACAATCCCAGCCGCAAGGCAGGGTTTGAAAGTTCCTTCTTTTGGATTGGGGAACTGAAATAATTAAGACAAAACATTAATTCATACACTTTTAAAAATTGTCCATGAAATAAAATATGCCGAAAGATTTACTGACCTTTTGGGTAAAATCTATCCAGACTATCCACGCACGCCATTCGAATTCTTTCCGCTATAGTAGGTGAATCCAATCTGAAAGGTTTTCTTGAAATTCCACTTTCTGTTCAGGCAGCCGTAATTTTGAAAAAAGCTGCAGCAGCCGAAACCAGCGGTGGTAACCCGCTGGTTATTTTCGCCTTGTACTTTACGGAATATAAATCCAATGGCGTGATATCGAAGAGCATCCGATTCTTTCCTTCTCAAAAAATCGAATGACTTCCCATAAACATCTTCTGTGAAAAGAAAAAATAGGGGGATTTTGTAGAAATTGACAAAATTGGGGTGACAGTTTAATTAAAATAGGGGCACATTGGTCGCACAGCTAACAGGATAAACGCTCAAACCTTAGAGGACCCCGCGTGACTGAGTTTCCCCCCACTCAGTCGAGGAAAGCCCAATCTGGCCATCGAAGGATCCATTCTGAATGTTCCTGAGATTTAATGGCTCCTTACTGCCGTACGAGTGCAATGGCGGCCTCTTAAAACTACTTAAATCTAAGACGACTAATTAATAAAAACTTTAATTAAGACTTATCTTTGTTCTTTTGAAATTCTCCGACGTCGAATGATCCAAGCAATATTGAATGGCTTGAAAGATGTCCGCTGAAGAGCTCCGGCTTAGGTCTTCACGCCACGAATCCAAAACTAGACTGAAAAACTGAGACCGAACTGATAAGACTAAATAAAATGTTTTAATTTTGGTCTGAATAAAACAGTTTCTGTGACCGTTGTCTTAGGAACCGATTGACCGATAAGTCACAGTCGCAGAATGCGGGATCAGTTGCCATGGCTTAAATAGACATTTTTACGTTAGGCCAAATGGTTGTAGAATTTGTCAAATTCGAGTTCAATATTTGAGTGTACCAAACTCAAGCAGTTGGTATCTTTTTCTTGAATTCAATAATTTCCGACTATAAAATTGGTTTATTCGATTGTTTCGTTACGTGGTCAATACGTTAAGCGCTAAAAATTACTATTAACTTAAAATTAGGTTCCTATATACGAATACATTCTAATTCTAGAATAGAAATCAAAGTCGAAGTTTATTGTTTGGCATAATCATTTCAAAGAACATCAGACACAAGTCATATATTATACTGCCGACACTCTGAAATATCGATCTCCTCACAGTTAATGTTTTGATTGATTGATTTATTTATTTAGCTGTCACATGGATATATGTATTTTTTAGGCCATTAAAATAAGCTAAAATAGAATAAAAAAAACTGAAATGGTTAGGATTTTGTGTGTGTGTGTGAAATTATTGAAATTTCTGATTCGTCGAATACCTGCCGCTGCCGCCATTAGAATCAACATAATTAACCATTATTTTCTACAATTTTCAGGCCAAATTCATACTGATTTGGTTCATAATAAATAGTATTTGGTTCATCATGACGAAACTGGATTTCACGCAAATATAGGTCCAAGTTTCAGAAGTGGTTCAACATTTCGACATTACTCAAAATCGTGACTGTTTTGAATTTTGAACATCCTTCAATATCAGTTATATTTTACCACATAGACATTTTTACAAGTAGGTTAGTAGAACAACTGGATGTTCCACTGTCATGGTCGTGATTAATTACGATTGATTAATGAATTTCAAGGTCAGCTCCAAAATCGTGTCAACCACGCTACAATCGAATGATAAAAGAAAGATTGTTAAAATCAGTTTCCAGCATTTTACAAGCAGCGCGGTTTAGTAATCTTGTATTGACGCACGGTTCTATTCCAAAAACTTACTTGCTGTGTTTAATTTGACAGTAACGAATGAATGACATCATTTTTTCATCCCGTCCCATGCATTGTTCGATTATTTCATTTCTTGGAAATCGAACTTCAAAACTTGAAGTCTGAAAGGTCTCTGACAGTCAGTTTAGAGTACTAATGAATAAAACTGAATTTACCTTGAAATATTCTATCAATTTTCAATTTTGCATTAACATTGGTCACGGTCACGGCGTGCATGATCACGTTATATGTTACGCGATTCCATGAAAGGACAAGGCAGGCGGCTTATGTTTTTTTACCCACCGTCAAACTGAGTTTGCATTTTATGCAGAATGGCCCCAACATTGCATTGGTAAAAACCAATGTTAATGAATGACCTCTTCCGAAACAGCAACTCTAGTGACCAAACGTCAGGGTAGGGTGCAATGATTCGAGAAATACATGCAATAGAGGGGAAACATGACGATGTGGGTCAAATTTGGTCTCATACCGTATGTCTCAGCATTATTTTGTGAACGATACGCATATGACGTGTATGTAAAGGTCATCCACTTTTCAAACCCCTTTCGGACACCTGGTTGGTCGGGTCATCACATCGCAGAAAAAAAGAACTTGGTTACACAATCTTTCCTAACATTTTCAAAACATTTGTATTGAATTTTCCGTATAACTGACATTTCAATCCAGGTCTCTACTTCTACAAATATATGACACTGCTATTTGGGAGGTCATCGTTTACTTCAAGCCAAATCCGACGAAGCCGGTAAAACCCGTAAGTAACCTGCCGTGCAGATTGCACATGCATTTAGAAAGCTGATGAAAGCAGCTGCACCTCTTATCTCATCAACGGGAATTGTCTGAACTTGCATTATAAATAGAGCTATCTTTCATCCATAGCAAATTAATTGCAATAATGCAAACACAAACAGTTCAAAAAGTTAAAAATATATACAAATACATTGACCTAATGACCCAAATTTATTGAAATGGTGATCCATGCGAAAGACGAGGTAATTTCGGTAGCCCGCATGCCCAGCAATTAAAGAAATCATTATTTTGCAATTTCAAGGGTTGTTGAGAGATTTCATTCCAACATTTGCAAAGTATGGTTAACTGTATCCAGCATCGCGCAGTGACAGCACAGTCTGCATTAGCTTGGATATACTTTATATTCCCTTGCATGACTCTGGGGTTGTGTATTCTGAAATGCTGAAATCCTTCAGCCCTTGAAACATCAGAGACCCTGGCAATTAATTTAATATAGTTATGAACGGCTTTAAAACATTTATAATGTTCCTAATTTCTTAAAGGGATTCGATGTGGAGTACAACGGGCTCAGCATTACGGACTATTTCTCGAAACAATTGCTGGAAGGAAATATTGACGGGACAGCACTTGCTCTTATTTGTGATTCAGCCAATTGTCAAATCTCATTTGCGGAATTAGAATTGAAATCAACTAAATTGGCCAAAGTCATATCTCAATTTATCCTGAAGAACAGAAATGGGATGGACCAGAACCTTGACACGGTAATCGGTGTCCGGATGAATCCCACGATTGATTTGGTAGTTTGTCTCATGGCCATTTTGAAGTGTGAAGTGGCCTGTGTGCCAATTGGGTCAGGTGATGGAGTGCCACTGAGCAGAATCAAACACATCATTCAAGATTGTCGGCCATGTGCAATCATCAGTGATTCGGACATGGTTACCGGTCTTGATTTTAATTCTTTGGGTTGTCCAAATTGGGGAATCAAGAAATTGTTGTCTTTGGCCGACCAAAATGGCAGGAATGGAATTCATAACTACTCAATTTCAAGTGCGGCTCAAGACATTGCGCTGATTCTCTATACTTCCGGAAGCACTGGGGTGCCAAAGGGCGTTCGTGTCTCGCACTTAAGTAAGTGCTATTTTGTAATTTACCGTAAATGCCCTCTCATTTTCTCATGAAATCACCAAAATTATCAAAATTGACCGCAAGTTAATTGCGCATAATTACAGGGTGTCGGATTTTGAGACACCCTGTGTTTCTTTGTCAGGTTTTCAGTATTTCGTTTTCCCAATTTTTTTTTTAGATCCATCATGAACCGACTCCTGTGGCAATGGGAAGAATTTCCATTTGAACATGAAGAAAAATGTTGCATCAAAACGTCAATTACTTTCGGAGATTCCATAGCGGAAGTATTTGGACCACTCTTGCGAGGAGTCCCGGTCGTCATTTATTCAACCACTGTTGTTTCACAGCCAGACATTCTAATCCAATCTCTGTCCAAATATGGAATCACAAGAATCGTTCTCGTGCCTTCATTATTACAGAGCATTCTGAAAACATTAGAGCTCTTCCAAATTCAAGAGAATAGGACTGATTTCTATTTGAATTTATTACGGCTTTGGGTTTGTTCTGGGGAAGCGTTGACTGCTGACCTTCTTCGAAGCTTCTTTCTTCGGTTTCCAAGGAATGAAATCATTTGTAACTTTTATGGCAGTACGGAAGTCACCTTTGATGTCACTTATGAAATCTTCCAAAATTCGATCGAAGTTGACGAGAAAATTGCCTTCACAGGAAATGTCCCAATTGGTAAACTTCAATTCTTACGAATATATCACTGATAAAACCAAAGTCACTGATAAAACCAGAAAGCCGTTAAAACTAGTCGACAGACCTTTGAACTTTGACCTAAACGAACCTTTACCCCTACGACGCGTAAAAGTGAAACTGTGTTTGATGGGCTGTCTCAAACATCCATCCACAATTTCTGGTTTCCTTGATTTATGGTTTCACACTGGTGACATAAATTGTATATAAATATTACTACGAGAACTCTAGATTGGCTGATGTAATGAAAAATATCATGTATTTTCAGGTCAAAACTTACGGAATGCTGAAACTTACATTTTGAGTGATTCTTTGGAACAAGTTGAAATCGGAGAACTTTTCGTTTGGGGTAAAGTATTGGCCAACGGATATGTCGGATGTCCAACTTCAGATATATTCATATGGGTTAACCTGGAAGGTAAGCCAAGAACGAAAAATTTTAGTCTCATGTACAAGGTGGTCCATAACCATCCGGTCCCGCCTCTCGGAGTTATCGGTTACAGAGGGTGATATAAAATTATGGAGTCTTTATCGCGAGAAATATGGAAATACTGCCTCTGATCAATAATTGTAATGCGAACTGGGTGATACATAAAATCACACATAACATGTATATCCCATAATCTATTTTCTGAATTCTTTGAGGTTTAATTGGAGGAGAGAAGTTATGTTCCACCTGCTATTATAACCGACTTTTAACGAACTCAAAATTTTCAACGTATGCAGGAAAGTCAACTCTGTTGTTTCGGACGGGAGACCTTGTCAAAATGTCTCCATGTATAAATGGAAACTTCAACCTGTTTTATGTTGGGAGGAAGGACAGTCAAATAAAGGTCAGAGGTCATCGCGTTGATTTATCTCAAATTCAAACTGCCATGAAAAGAATTAAGCAATTAGAAAATTCAGTCGTCCTTTGTTACGAACCAGGAACAGAAGACCAGGTATTGAAATGTTGCCCAATTCAAACTTCCAAATACAATTAAATTTGACTAATTCTTGAAATTCTATATTTGAGCAGAAAATCCTGGCGTTCATAATTTCCAAAGAGAAAACTGCCAATATTAACATAAGTGGTTAAAAATGGAGTTGGAAAATTATCAGATGCCAACTTTGATTCCAATCTCTGAAATTCCATTATTAATCAATGGGAAAATGGACCGACAGTCTCTTTTAAATCTCTACAGAAATAAATTGCAAAACGACATTAGTCCGGATACGAGTAATTTGAATACATCTAAGTCCACTGATGTTAGTGAAATGGAGATGACGGCGATTCAATGTTTCGCTGAAATACTTCGAAGTCCAGTCCACGAAATCATCTCAAATCTCAATGAGAACTTTTATTCCATCGGTGGAACTTCTCTGAATACTATTTTGGTCATCCTCAAATTACATGAAAATGGAATTCGCATTTGTATGTAATAATTTAGGTCAATTATATGCGTACTGTTGCTCACACTTGAACCTTTCCATTTCAAGCTGAAAGTGTCAGGTCTGGCTGGGAGTTTGAATATGAGCTTCAATGTGGAAAGGTTTAAGTGTGAGGAGCATTAATCCTACGAATGAAATGTCTTACATCAATTCTGAAAGTCTAGCTATCCCGGAATTCGTCAGAATGAAGTCAATCGCTGAATTCTTGACCCACATCAACCTGGACGACAACAATAATGCAACTGAAGACAATTCTCATAGCCAAATGACCGAATCTGAACTGAAGAAGCCAAGCCCGACTTACGGATTTAAAGAAGGCGTGTTGGGATCACAATCTGATTACATTGTCGAACCTTTGAGTCATGCGTTCAAGGAACTTGTTATTGAGTAATTTTTCTGTCCTACATTTCCAATGAATATCGCGAGTAGCCAAGTTTAATATTAATTCAAAATTATTCAGACTCGTCAGCCAAACCTACTTGAAAGGAGACTTTATGGTACTGCTCAAACTGACTGAACAAGACGTAGAGGATTGGCTGAGAGCAACCTATGACTTCTACGTTGACATCGGTATAAGGTATTTTTTATCATTCAACTACATTTGGTGGTCTGGTACAATTTTGGTTCTCGTTTCAAATTTACAAAATTCTTATTTATTTTTTTTGAAATAGTTTTGAGTCAGACGCGCATCAGACAGAACTATTGTGGCGACGGCATTAAATCATGGATTAACAGACCATACTCCCGATTTCATTCGTGGCAAGAACTTTACTTATGTCTTTGAATTTACTCATTACATTGACAATTCTCAAATGTAAGAACCAATTTATAAAAAAAAATGATGGGATGGAATTTACAATGTATTAATTCTTGAAAACGAACACCGTACCATGTTCTCTGGATAAAGTCTTTCGTAGTGATCAAATCAGTACAAGACGAGACATTGGACAAGATGAAAATGTTGTTTTGATCACATTGGTGGAAGAACAGAATATTCTGCTAGCAAAATACTGTGGATATCATGGAATACTGTCAACAAATATGAGTCCATTGACACAGGTAAGGAAGGAATTTGATTTACTATAAGCAGTTAACTTTATTCGAATCTGGTCTAATCTCTTTTCAGCAAATAACACGCGATATACTGGGATACAAGGTATTGTTGGACCTCCAGGTGAATCAATTCCAATTTCAGGATGGAACAAAGCCATTTTCAGCTGCTCCGAATCACCAAAGAGTAATCTGTTGTTTCAAATCTACAAAGGACGACTAATTTGGATTAGAACCTTGTTTGTTATTTGTTATACCTTCTAGTACCTAATTAATTACTACACATTTGTAAATTAACAGGTTGTAAATAACCTTATCAATTATTCATTTTCTTTCCATTTTAAATTGACTGTTATTAAAATTAGTATCATATTACTTTTTCGTTAGGGAATGTTGACAGGTTTTGTTCTATTGACTAATTCTATATAAAATTTTATAATTTGACACAACGAAATATTCATGGCACGGGGACGCGGAGACTAAAATCAATGCAAAATATAAAGATAAAGCCAATCTTATGTGAACTTAGGGATATAAAATTATATGCCATCAAATTGTTAATATTTAATTTCATCCCTGAGTTGGGTATGTCAAATTCTATCAAATACTACATTATTTTGGATAAACGACGCCAGTTTTGCATTTATTTTTTTTGCGTTGCTTACTTCTTGGACGACAGGGACAGACTTGATTTTCTAGGCAACTCTATTTTTTTAAACTTTGAGTTGCGGTGTCAAGCCCGGTATAACTAAAAGAGTTGCAACACCTCATGGACATTAAAAATTACATTTCATTGTCAGAGTTCCGGTAAGAACAAAGAACCCGATCTGAATCTGACAGGAATCATATTTGGTTTCAATAAATTTATTTTTAAATAGTCCTCTGAATTGGACATCCTTATAAGCTGGAATGATCGCTATTGATTTATCAGGCCTCATGATACATGTTAAGTAAAACGCAATTTGCAGAAAAAATAAAATTGATTCCCCGAATTATGGATGGCAAAACGCAATTTGTGTTTAAAAACAAACTGAATTCTCTGAAGTGGATATATGCGCAAAACAGATCTCAATAACACTAAATTCTACGAAATGTGGAAAACAAAACGCAGTAATTTGGAGAATTATGTTGAATTTAAACTTCGGACACTTTTAAATGCCACAATGCTAGATTATAAGTTGTAATGCGGAGTTGACATTACATGCACTGTATTGGAAGCAACATATTATATTATGATTAGATAATCACGTTGTTGACGGATGCAGACTCGTTCAGGTGCAAAGAGCGAACACAGATAGTTGTCCGCAAATAAACAAAGACATATATTGGTTGACATTGACATCATAGTTACACATTATGTTTGTTTATTTTAAAACAGGTGTGCAAGTATAGAAACAATTCTTTGAAATGACAATAAATTAGTAATAGGACGTTTTAGTTATCTAAATCCGAAAGCACAACCTCAACATACGACGATTTTACTGGTTTCAAAAAATAATACTGCAATATACAGGGTGGCGCATAACTTCTAATAAATTATTTTTCTCCCTATTAGAAGACATTATTCAATTTACCACCTTGACAACAATTTCTTAATCACATGAGTACTATACAGACCTTTTAAATTATATACAGGGTGGTCACGAAAAAGCACATAGTTGTTTGGGTATTTTTCGTTGTTGGGCGGCTTAATCTCATTGCCTGTAATGTAATTTTTTGTAACTAAGCCAAAATATCATCAAACAACTATGAGCTTTTTCGTAAACACCCTGTATATAGTGGGACAATATTTCCGACCACACTGTATAAGTTATTGTTGAAATCGTAGCAACCGTTAAATCGGACTAATATGTTGCAATAGAACTGCATGTTTCAGTAGTGATGATTACTATAACGTAGAATTGATTTACAGAATTTCAAAGGTCAACTCGACTATCGACTTCTACCTCTACGTTGCGACGCTACAAATGAATGAATAGAAAAGTAAAAATTGTCAAAACCAGTTTCCGGCAATTTATGTTACAGACGCGCATCGTAGATTTCCGCAATCTTATTTTGACGCAAGTTTGGATTCCATGAACTAACTTGCATGTAACAGAATGACAGCATTTTTTCATCCCATTAGTTGACCAAAGTTTTATAGGTCAACTGCCTGTACACGTACGAGTGAGTGAGACAACAACACAGTAAAACTGTACTTATCTTGAATTGTTTTTTTTTATTTTCGCATCAGTGTAGATCACGACCTACGAGTCTACTAAAAGGACACGGCAGGTTGCTTCAACGACTTTATACTTTATACCCGCCGTCAAACATGCATTTTGTGCAGCAACCACTTGACCAATGTTGTTAATGCGTAACATGAAACACCAAATCCGGTGACCTTTAGTGTGGGGTCACATCATGTTAGTCAAATCGGGTGTCACACAAATGAGGACGTTGGAAAGTTCGTATGTCAAGTTTATATTTGGTGAATCATATTTTGACCGACCTCTAGAGGTCAAGTCAGTAATCTTACAATAGGCCAGGTCATTCACTTTTCTAATCCTGCGTTGACAGATGAAGGGCGAGGACTCTTGCGCAGACTCTCCTTATTAACTCTTTATAACACAACATTTGACCTAGGTCTTCAAATGAACCTACCCTAACATTTGTTCACTATTATAACTTATGTATTGGAAGTTACTCTAAAATAAAATGATAATAATAATGATACCATTCAGCGATGACTGATATTCCGAAAAAAGAACAAAATTGTCACAAAAATGTGGGTTGAATCACCGGCATGTAGCATGTCCCGCTTTATTCTACTATTCCTAATCTTGAAAAACATTAGGACAAGGTTATTTCGAGGTTACCGTTCACCTCAAGCTAAATCTAACGGGGCTGGAGCGGTAAATCACATAAGAGATCTGCCATGCACATCAATTTCCGATGAAGCCGCATCACTTTTCATTGAATGAAATTGTAAACAAATTCTGCATTATAAATAGAGTAATCATCCCTGTTCAAATCAGTTCCTCAGTTACAAACACAATTCACTCGTATCAAAATACAAACACATACACCCACTCTACAATGGGAATCCAGACGAAAAACGAGGTAAATGTTTTGTTATAGCAGTAGCCCAGCAACTGGCATGATTTTTTTATTTCGCCAAGATTTAATTGCGAAATTTTACATCTTGCGGAAAATCTGCAAAATTTTGTAAGGTATGGTTAATTGTGTGTAGCATAGCACAGCACGATACCAACGATGCCCTATTTGCGCACAATGCCCCAAGTTCTACCAATCCATATTTTGCATTATTTCTTTCACGATCCCATGAAAGATTTGCTATAATTTTTCATTGAAGAATATTAACGTAGTAGAATATTGACGTATTGCACCTTAGAAATAAATCCGAAACATTGGCAAATAATTTAATTAACATTTTCATCATTCCTTAAAGCGCTCCAATGTGGGAGACAAGGAGCTCAGCATTACAGAATATTTTTCTAAACAATTACTTGAAGAAAATATTGACGGACAATCCACGGCAGTTATTTGTGAATCAACCAATTGTCAAATCTCATTTGGGGAATTGGAATTGAAATCAACCAAATTAGCTCAAGTCATCTCACAATTCCTCCTGAAGAACAAGAATGGGATGGACGAGAATCTTGACACTGTAATTGGTGTCCGGATGAATCCCACGATTGATCTGGTAGTTTGTCTCATGGCCATTTTGAAATGTGGAGTGGCCTATGTACCAATTGGGTCAGGCGATAGAGTACCACTTAGCAGAATCAAACACATCATTCAAGATTGTCGGCCTTGTGCAATCATCAGTGATTCAGATTTGGACATTGGCATTGATTTTACATCTTTGGGTTGTCCAACCTGGGGTATCAAGGAATTGCTGACTTTGGCTAACCAATATGGCAGAAATAGAATTCAAAATTATTCAATTTCAAGTGCGACTCAAGACATTGCCCTGATTCTTTATACTTCCGGAAGCACTGGGATGCCAAAGGGCGTCCGTGTCTCACACAGGTAAAATGAAGTGTCATTTTATATTTTACCATAAAAACCGGCAAGAAACCCGGTTTCTATTTCAAATGACACCTCGTGAGTCACCCGATTGCTAATTTCATCATTAAAGCTTCGAGTGTCTTTTGATAAGGGAAATCTACACTTCCCTCATCAAGGTGTCTCAAATTGAAACGCCTTGCACTTCATTCTCAAGAATTTAATTATTTATTTTCTTCAATTTTTAGGTCTATTATGAATCGGCTTCTTTGGCAATGGGATGAATTTCCATTTGAACCTGAGGAAAAATGTTGCATTAAAACTTCAATTACCTTTGGAGATTCCATAGCTGAAATCTTTGGACCACTCTTGCAAGGAGTCCCAGTCGTCATTTATTCAACCACTGTTGTTTCCCAGCCCGACATTCTAATCCAATCTCTGTCCAAACATGGAATCACTAGAATCGTTCTCGTACCTTCGTTATTACAGAGCATTCTGAAAACATTGGAACTTTTCCAAATTCAAGAGAATCGTAACGGAAACAGGAATAACACGACTCTATCTTGTTTGGACTCATTACGACTGTGGGTTTGTTCTGGGGAAGCGTTGACTGCTGACCTTCTTCGAAGCTTCTTCCTTCGGTTTCCGAGGAACTCAATCATTTGCAACTTTTATGGCAGTACGGAAGTCACCTTTGATGTCACTTATGAGATTTTCCAAAATTCAATCCAAGTGGAAGAGAAAATTGACTCCAACGGAAATGTCCCAATCGGTACACTTCAAATATTGTGCATATCCTGTACGTTCGCTTTAGATGCGATACGCGAGGACCGCCTGAACACCTGTCGGGCTATCCTGACGAGAAAGCTTTAGTTCGGGTAGCTATCGCGTATCGCGCTCAAAGCAAATGCATATGTTATAACATTAAGTGGAGTAACCCGTGCTAAGCCCCCGCTTTTGGGGAATGCTGCTAAAATCCCCATAATTAGAAATACTATTAGAGTTTTCTGGAAATGCTTTCAAATGTTACCACCTTGAATGTATTTTCAGGTCGAAACTTACGAAATGCTGAAACTTACATTTTGAGTGATTCTTTGGAACAAGTTCGAATCGGAGAAGTTGGGGAACTTTTCGTTGGGGGTAAAGTATTGGCCAACGGATATGTCGGATGTCCAACTTCAGATAAATTCATAAGGGTAAAGCTGGATGGTAAGCCAAGGACGACAAATTTTAGTCTCATGTACAAGGTGGTCCATAACGATCCGGTCCCGTCTCTCGGAGTTGTCGGTTACAGATTGCGATATGCAATTATAATGCGAAAAATATGGAAATACTATATCTGGTCAATAATTGTAATACAAACTAGGTGCTATATAAAATTGCCCGTAACATGTATATCCCATCTATTTTCTGAAATCCTTGAGGTTGAACTGGGGGAGAGAAGTTATGTTCCATCTGGTATTATAAACGATTTTTAATGAAACTCAAAATTTCAACGTATGCAGGAAAGTCGACTCTGTTGTTTCGGACGGGAGACCTTGTCAAAATGTCACCATGTATAAACGGAAAACTCAACCTCTTTTATGTTGGGAGAAAGGACAGTCAAATCAAAGTCAGAGGTCATCGTGTTGATTTATCAGAAATTCAAACTGCCATGAAAAGAATTAAGCAATTAGAAAATTCAGTCGTCCTTTGTTACGAACCAGGAACAGAAGACCAGGTATTGAAATGTTGCCCAATTCAAACTTCCAAATACAATTAAATTTGACTAATTCTTGAAATTCTATATTTGAGCAGAAAATCCTGGCGTTCATAATTTCCAAAGAGAAAACTGCCAATATTAAGAAGTGGTTAAAAATGGAGTTGGAAAATTATCAGATGCCAACTTTGATTCCAATCTCTGAAATTCCATTATTAGTCAACGGGAAAATGGACCGACAGTCTCTTTTAAATCTCTACAGAAATAAATTGCAAAACGGTATCAGTCTGGACAAGACTGATTTGAAAGTCTCGAAGTCCACAAATGGCAGTCCAGCAGAAATAACGACGATTCAATGTTTCGCTGACATACTTCGTATTCCAGTCCACGAAATCATCTCAAATCTCAATGAGAGTTTTTATTCAATCGGTGGAACTTCTCTGAATACTATTTTGGTCATCCTCAAATTACAAGAAAATGGAATTCAAATTTGTATGTAACAGTTTATGCTAATTATATTGGTAATGTTGCTCACACTTAAACCTTCTCACTTTACGCTTAGTCTTCTGTCCTCTTCTGTTCAAGTGTATTGTGTACGTAGGAACAGGCTTGCCATGCACATCTTAAAGAAAGATGAGAGTTGATTTTAGGCTTTTAAGGTTTAAATCTGCCCGGACGGCGGGTTTGACTTTGAGCACCAAGGTGGAAAGGTTTAATTGTGAAGAACGTTATTCCTTCGGATGAAAAATCTTACATAAATTTAAAAATTTAGCTATCCCGGAATTTGTCCGAATGAAATCAATAGCCGAAGTCTTGACCCACATCAACCTGAACGTTAATATTAATGTTGGTGAAAATCCCTGTGACTATGTTTCCAAACCTAAACTTGCCAAACCGAGCAGGATGCCATCTTCCGAATTAAGACATGGTGTGCTGGGATCCCAATCAGAATACATCATTGAACCCTTGTCCCATGCATTTAAGGACCACCTTCTAGAGTAAGGCTCGTAACCTAGACCGTAACCTGTCACTAGATGTAAATTTTAATATTATTAATTCAATGTTCAGATTGATAAGTTATGGCGAAGCGAATAAAGGAGACTTAGAACTATTGGTCAAACCGACGGAACAAGACGTAGCCGACTGGCTGATAGCAACCTATGACTTTTACGTTAACGTTGGGCTGAGGTAATCCAAATTTTGGAAAAATTGTTCTCGTTTGAATTTTAAAAATCTTTTTTCTTTGCAAATAGTTTCGTAGTCAAACGTGCATCGGACCGTACCATTGTAGCTACCGCCATAAATCGTGGATTGACGGATGTTGCCCCAGAATTCAATCCGGCCAAGAATCACGCCTACGTTTTTGAGATTCTGGGTTACATTGACGGCTTGCAAAAGTAAAGATCACCATAATGTATTATTTCAAAAAATAATTTTTAAAATGTTGTAATAAAATGGTATCGTTTTTTGTAAAAAGGAGTTCCCTACCTTCTGCGCTGGACAAAATATTTCGTAGTGGGCCAATCAATACAAGACGTGATATTGGACATGGTGAAAATGTCGTTCTGATGACATTAGTGGAAGAACAGAATGTCCTGTTAGCAAAACAACATGGATTTAAAGGAATATTGTCAACGAATTTGAGTCCACTGTCACAGGTAAGAAAGAACGCCGTATAGTCCTTACATTACGACGTACTTCTGACGGTCCGGAGTTTCAGGGTATGACCTTTACAAAAGTTTTTCCGGAGATCGAGGACTAAAAAATACGAGATAGAACCTCAAAAGCATACTCTTTCACGTCAATGCTGTGCAGTTTTCTTTTGTTGCAACAAAGATTTTATTCGACTAATGAGTCTGAATTAATTATTCCTCAGCAAGTAACACGAGATGTACTGGGATACAAAGTATTATTGGACCTCCAAGTGAATCAATTCCAATCTGAGGATGGATCGAGACCGTTTTCGGCTGCACCGGATGACCAAAGAGCAATTTGTTGTTACAAATCTTTAAACCACGACTGATTTTTGTGTTGGATCAATTATTACCCTACTATTAAGTACTACTGCATGTCAAATACTTGTTTTTAAGTAGATGCAAAATAATGGTTCGTTGTTAGTTTAGACTAAGTTTTCAATAAAACACGGTGAATGAACCAAGGTTTTCGACTGGTTTTATTGAACAAGAACGTATAATGGTCAGTCCTGGAAAGGTTGAATCATAATACTACATGCAGCAAACATACCTGACTAAGATTGGATTCGCATATATTTAAGGTATATATAGAAATGTGACATATTTATCATTAAGATTTGTCAAATCGCACGGAATTACATTCCTAGTCTATTCGGTGGTTTTAAACATGTATGTGAGACTAGGATGAACTTATCATATTCTTAAAATGAAAATCCCGTCCGAGTCATTTCTATTTAACTTCAACTATGGGAAATATAAATAATTTATTTTAGGGAATGCACCGACAAAACTATATTATATCCGGTTTATTGGCCCCGATAACATCTTTGTCTGAATTTTAATTAAAATAAACTTCAATATTATATGATTCGGAAAACTTAAAATGCGAGTGAATTTCATTTATTCTCTCCAACGGAAACGGAATCACGGAACTTAGAAACGTCAGAACAGTATATTTATGTCCCACAAGGGCAACGTTTATACCTAAATTAAAAAAAAATTGACAAAGTTCATGATGTTCTCTTTAACATTAGGGGGCGATATCTCTATAACGCTACCATCTCTTTAACATCACGGGTCGATATCTCTATAACGTTACCATCTCTTTAACATTAGGGGGTATCTCTTTAACGTTACCATCTCCAAGCAAATATACTAAAATATCGTCTTCCGTTGATAAATTATTTCAACTACACCAGATTTCAACATTCTGAATTGATTTAACTTCACTGAAGAATGCGTATCCACACAGTTTTGACCGAACTACAGACACAAAGTTTTTTTCTACTGATTTCCCCCCACTTTTACTCCGCGTACCTTCTCTTGGCGAAATGGAATGGAGCCCTACTTTTACGAAGACCACAATGTGTAGTTTGCCCCTACCTTACGACAAATGCCAATTAATATGCGAGTAATTAGTTATTGTCTGGAAGCCACATAAGGACGATATAGTTTTTCTGAGAATAAATGGAACAATAATGCTCAACGTTTTTAATTTTATTCATAATTATCTAAAGGCAATTTGATGAAATATGGAAGGACAAGAACAGAATGGTCGAAGTTCGGCTGAATCATTTTCTGATTTATTGGCAGAAAGCAATATCACCTTTTTCACACCATCCTCCATTGGTGTGTCCACGGGAGCGACAGCATTCCCCAATATTACGATTTTGTGTTGGCTCCCCACGTGCACACACTTCATTGCATTCCCAAATGTAGCCACGCCCTTCAACTGTGACAAAAACAAGAAATATTGTGTGAAGTCGATTTCTAAAGCATCCCAAAAAACTGAGCATTCAATAAATTGTCCAGATTTTCACAAGCCAGAACTATTTGAAGAGTAATTAATGCATGCGCGAGGTAAAATTTCGAGAGTGCGGTAGTGCTCCGCAAGAATCCGAATCCGGCTTTTACCGGATTCGACGGTAACGAATCCGAATCCGCATCCGGGCATATCCGGATTCGTCCGGAGCACTATGCAACGTCCTACTTTTCCCGTAAGAACTATGCAGTATTGTTTTTAAAATTCCGCAAATGACCGATTAGACGCCCGGGCGATTAATTAAAATTTCTGTTTTTTGACACGGCTTTTATTTGACACGGGTTACTCGAACTATGCGCTCTTACGGCACAACCTATCACGTAACCCGGCGTTTAATCGTATCCAGGCGTTTATTGAAGCCCCGGCGTCTAATCGGTCATTTACGGTTGATAGGGTTTGAATCGAGCTCCCTTTTCTGTTCTGTAAAGTAATGTTGTTTTTACCTGTTGAAATTGCGGTGCAGGCGAAAACGACGAGACAAACGAGTAGAATTTTGGTGTTCATGGCGATATTGGTATTGGACAAGTAATGACGGGTAGTTTAGTTTGCAAGAATAGTGAAAGACTAATGTTGAAGAAAGATCTTCTGTCTGTTTATATACCAAAAATTATAAATACAACGGAGTCAATTTTTACCGAAATGAACAAAAGTAGAACGCAATTTGTACAAAAAAAAACAAATCAAAATGTATTGATTTATGCAAAACGGATCGGGAATCGTAAAAACACGCTTTCAGTAGTCTACGAAACGAAGTAATTCCATGAAATATTGAATGGATTGTTAAAGTTATGGTGTTTTTAAAAACCGCAATCCTACATGGATAGAAAATTGTTATGAAGAATTACGAATTAACATTACATTGGACTGGCACTAATAAATTCACCTTGTTGATGAGGTATGCAAACTAGTTCATGTCCGCAGTTAGTTTCAATCCATTGCTATTAATATACCACGAATCTGTCTAGTTAAATGAATACAGAACAAATTAAACATAAACATCATCATAGTTAACACGTTTGTTTGTTTGCTGTTTCACAGAACAGCTTGGTGATTAGAATAAATTCATGGAAATTGACAATAATGAACCACGGTCGTAACTTGTTAGGTACCTAATGCGAAAGCGGAAATATCAAAATATGCAAAACGTCTTCCCTGATTCTGAGAATTAAAGGACGGAAGACTCAATGCCGCCTTTTGGATTGTTTGCAAAAAATACACATAATATTTTTTATTAAGGACACGTCGTAAAAATCGCCGTAAAATGTTCGTCATAATATTATAATTTCTGTATCAAAATTGAAGTGAAGTTGGAAAAAAATTTTTTTTTGCCAACTTCACTTACGCCATTTTCACATGGAATCAAGATTCTGTGGCCAAACGGTTAGAATTTTGGTGGTAGGACCTTGTCAATAGATTTCGGAAGGTCAAAGGCTACAACCTATAAAAAATCCAGTTAATTCCAACCCCCAACTTTTCCCCGTAAGTTATGTGCCGCCTCCTACTCTGACGTAATCATCAGAATTGATCAGTCGGTTAAGAATTAATAGCAAAATGAAATTACACGACATTACAAAGTACCGCATTTATGGGTCACCCCGTGTAACTGTGTCAAGGATTTCAGTTTGTAGCTTTCTCGTTCTTTTTAGATCCATCAGCACCGGCTTATTTGGCAATGGGACGAATTTCCATTCCATCCTGGAGAAAAATGTTGCATTAAAGCTTCAATTACTTTTGGAGATTCGATAGCAGAAACATTTTTGGACCACTCTTGCAAAGTTGCAAAGAGTCCCAGTCGTCCGTCACTTGTCAACATTCGGACCAGGCTTAAGCCAAGAAGGAGAATACAGAGAAATTCTGATACAGGGCGTTTCATATCTCTTAGACTACTTTGAAATTGTCGCGTCGCAACCTCACTTAAATGTTTGTTGACGCCAGTGCAAAAAAATATCAAAATTTCTCAAAATAAATAAAACTCAAAATCAAAAAAGATTAAAATTGAAAAAAATATTGAAATTTGGAAAACATATTTCCCAACCTATGTCAAAAACATAGATGGGCAAAATACTTGTATTTTGAAAATACAGTATTTTAAATACAGTCAAAATTGTATTTTAAATACAG
>JAQFYE010001584.1:0-22040 GCA_034694305.1 Protaphorura glebata | reverse complement strand
CAAGACCTGGCTTTGTTTGGTCTGGTGTCAACAAAAATGATCACTCTATGAAAGGAGCTAGATTTGATACTCTTAGTAAAAATGTCCTAAAGTTTTTGATTCCGACGAGTACTGGGAAGAATGTTGTAGAATTCCTAAACGAAAATTGACTGACTCCGATGAGACAGATTCTGACGTACAAATAATTAATATTATTTGTAACAAAAAATGTAAAGGGATTTGAACTACGATGAAAAAATAAATATTTTTTACTAATTTGGATAAAATACCATGCATATTATTTTTGTTTTTATTTCTAATTTTTTTTTCCACAAATACAGTTACTATATCTTTAAAAACTGAAGTTGAGTTTCAGCAAAATTATTAGTTGTGTCTTGAGTCATTCCACGTAACTCAGAATATTGACTCTGTGGAGAGGAACGAATGAATTTTATTACTCTTGGAACAGCGAATAATAGTCCCAGATTTGCTAGAAACATGAAGTATTTCATGAGTTATCAATGTTATTGATAATGGTTGATACAATTGATAATTGTTATTTACAAGATTCTTACTTACAGAAAATTATGATAGTGACAAACCAGAAGTTGTTAGACTAAAAAGAATTCGGTAGAGGTTTCGGCGTTGAGGGGCATAATTTCTCCGATCCCGGGTAGAACGATTCATTCCAATCGTCGATGCTTGATCCAATGGGAATGCAGTCCGTTCTTGTGTCATTCCAATTTAAAACATAGACACAAGATTTCTGAAGACACAACACACATGTAACTAATCCAAGACATGCTAAATTTTAAGAAAATAAAATTTTACAGTTAAAAATTGTCACAACTAATATACTTGGAATAATTAAATATTTGTAACCTAGTTCCAAAAAATATTACATAAATTTCTCACCGTTCACCATCTTCTGTTTTGAAATTGAATTTGAAATTCCGGAATGGGTGTAATTCCACGTTCGAGTCACTTAAACTTCTAATGAGTCATTTAACATAAACTTTTGATTCGCATATATGTATGCGTATAAGAGATAAAAGAGCGTTGACTCACTTACAAGACAAACGAAAGACATGAATGTAAACAAAAGATCTAATTACACTGACTCAGTTGAGACATGTAAATACTTAATGCTGAATTAGCCCTATTTTTTTAAAACCTTGCAAAAATGAACCTTCCATTTTTTCTAATCTACAATCTTCTTCACATCAAACCAGTTAACACAAGTCCCAGATTAAAAATTATAAAATGTCATTTATTCGAATTTCTTTCGTGTTGTCATTGCTCAATTTAGTGATTGTGAACGACGGAGTTCATACAGGTGAGTAAATAAACATTGCCTTTATTTCTGTAAACTAAGAGCAAATAATTTTTTTCTAGACGTATTTCAATGTACGATGAGATCATTACATTGCGAGAAATGTTTGGATGTCTCGACATGCGAATTTCATATAATAAAATATCCGGACTTAAAACTCATGACCCTGTGTCGGTCACAACAACACCCGTTGTCATCCCAGGTGGCAACGGGTCAACACAAGACAATCAACGAAACATGTCCCAAAGAAATTCCAACCACACCAATTCCAAAAATAAAAGAGAAAGGGAATTCAAAAATTTCAACAACACCAATTCCAGAAATAAAGTAGACAGGGAATTCAAATAATATAAGTCTAATTATGACAATTCGAAATCTGGCACTTTTCTCAGGTAAAATATCAGAAATTAAATATTATATACAAAATCGAAAATGTTTCTATTTATTCAATTTATTTTATAGCAGTTCTGATCATCGGAATTATAACATACAGGATTCGTCAAAGACGAAGTTCATCCAGTCCAGTGCTATATGATGACCAGGAAACAACTCTTTAATATATAAATCACATTTAAATAATATACAAGGTGTCTCAGCGAAAGTGCTCCTGACAAGAGATTTTATGACAGTTTTTTTTGTGATGATATTACCATGACAACTAAAAATAAATGAAACTCTTTTCAAAATTGATTTTATTTTTAAACATAATTATTCCACGGCTGCGGTCTGCGGTCAATTACGGTTGCGCGGGAGACCGTAACCGCGGATAATTTGGTGTAACATCGCCCATTCACACTACTGTCGATGAAGATCACCTACAGTAAAGATGGATATTGTATATAGAATCACATTATTGATTCGCTGAGAGTTTCCAATGCCAGTTTCACACAGAATTCCATTTCTGCTAAAACCAGTGGAGTGTCAAATTTTATTTCCGTTGCTGACATTTGTGTAAGTTGATTCCAAAGGAATGTACAATCTTCTCGATTGAATGTCGCGTTAGAGGCTGAATTAGCCGTCTCTCTTCGTAATTTTTTTTGGAAAGGAATGGAATTGGTAAAAAGAATTGGAAAAGAATGCGAAATTTGAAAGTACTGATTTCAAAAGTAAGAAGAGTTTACTTTGTCGCTGCGCTTATATTAATTTCATGAAAGAATCAATTTCCTGTGAAAGAGCTCGTGATTACATTTGACAAAATGACATTTTATGAGCCAAACTTTGTTATGGAAATAATTTTAAGCTGATTTATTCAAGAGTAAAAGCGAACTTAACATGGACAGACGAAGAAACAATAAGGTTCAGAAGAACTTGTTTGTTTGTTTCTACAACACGTTTCGTTAACTATTGTGTAAAAAAATAAACACAAGAAAAGTTTTTAGTGAATACCTATTGAGAACAAAGAAATAAGAGAGATGTTCAAATAATGAATTGGCGTTCAGAACTGAAGTGGCAGAAAACGTTCTGGTTTCAGTAGTGTGCGTTTAAATAGTCGGCTGAGTCGTTATTGGATTTTCAATTAAAAGATTTCCATAATGTCGTTTGTAATAAAAATAAACAGACATTGAAAATACAACGTAGCACGAAAGCTGAAAATGCTTTAAAAATGACAAGCTGACCGAACAAATCGAGATCTGCTGGTCTGTGTTGTCTACAACGAATTATTATAAAAATAGTTGGAAAACCATGACCCATAACCAATATGGATTAAAGTGGCGAAACAAGAGAACATT
Source organism: Protaphorura glebata (assembly GCA_034694305.1). Classification (NCBI taxonomy): domain Eukaryota; kingdom Metazoa; phylum Arthropoda; class Collembola; order Poduromorpha; family Onychiuridae; genus Protaphorura; species Protaphorura glebata. The sequence goes on along the minus strand of JAQFYE010001584.1, from coordinate 18,998 downwards.
TGCTACTGCATAAAACTAATGAACGTATTGGTATCTAAGGTACTGTTCTATGAATATATGTTTATGTTATTTTCTTGTTAGTGCTGAAATCCCATGACTTACTAGATCAGCAGGATGACTGAATGTAAACAATGACTTGGTTGTGTGCTGTATGTTGAGTGTCTTATGGAGAAAAATTATTCTGATATTAGTCTGATATTATCAGTCACGGGTTAAGACATGGAAAGAAAACGTGTGGTCTTTCGGAATTGTTCGACTTGGCGAACAGACGAAATGACTAAGCAAAAGCGAAGTTTACGAGATTACCTTATTTTTGACTTAAAATGATTTATGATTTATTACATTATCATTTCTTACATGGTGTCGTACTGATCGTTTCGTAATTGAAATCTAACGATGGGAGATAGCTTCGGTAGGAATGAGCTATATAACCTCAAATTTGTGAATGTAATTCAATTTGTGACAAATGATTTTATAAATTTACGTGGCTGTGACAAAGAAGTTCTGAACAGAACGAATGGAATAAGTGAGTATCAATAAGCTTTTTAAATCTTAATGAGAAAATAACTAGGATTCACCAGGTGTGGTAATTGTTCGACTGCTTTTTCGTGTATGCTACGTATTGATATATTTGGCTAAATCATGTACAACTCTACTGTGTTTTATAATCAGTATTTGTGATCATAATTGTCTCTCACTGCAGTAAGGACCAAATTATTGCTCTGTCCAATATTATGATTTTGTGACAAGGCGAGTATTTAGCTGTAGACGAACTTAAAATAAATGCGAAAAAATCTAGTTTAGACTTTTTATGGTATAGTTTAGATAGCCTAATTCAAGGAAAAGCGAAAAGTGAAAGAACATTTGATTCGACTTTCTGGTGAAAAACTAAAAAATGAAATTATATTATTTTTTGTAAGGTTCAAAAAATAAAAATAAATGATTTGCGGTTTTGAAAAATATCTGTGAGTTTTCTCAATGATAGGTGACTAAGCTACTTTGTGACCTACTGACCGACTAAATGTCATGTACAATTGATCGTGGACAATTTATTGAAGGGGTCATTTGAGACGTGTATGTAATGTAAAACTTATTTTTGGTACCAGAGGTAAAGGTGTCTTGGACTGACGAGACTAAAAAAATAGTATAATTCTATACATACATTACAGAGTAATATCAGGCAGTGTTGTTTACAAATGTAAGGCTACGGCCAAAGAGATGAGATTTTGTGCAACGACCGAGGTCGTTTTTAGTTTAACTGTTTAACTGAACAATTGTTAAGTGCCCTAAAATTGTCAGTTAATAAATCCAGTGTGATTTGTGTATTATGAAAACAGTTATTACATTTTTGCATTAGTAAAAGGAAGCGAAATATTGCATATAAAATTGTATTAATTTTATTTATTACGAGTCTCCTTATGCGACGTGTGAGCTCTGAATTTGTAACTTGCCAGGTTACATAGCTTGATACCTTTCTGGGAGGTAATTTTCAAAATTTTAGTGGTACTTATCCAGGTGGATAAAATTTATCGTTGACAGCTAGACAATATCAAATGGCGCCTTTTTGAGGTGTTTGTTAGGTTTTCATTGTGCAAGTGAATTCTGAAAACTGATAAAAATAAATTATATACAAACAATAGTATGGGTAGTCCATGCCATTATTTTGACTACAATTACAAGTGAAAATTTCTCATTGTAGTCAACAATGGCTGCGGTACTATTAAATGTTTTAGCGCGCAAAATGCACAGCTCGAATGGACCTTTTGGACTATTATGTACAAAATGTTATTCATTATAACAGTGTGCAATTCGCTAGCAGATTTTATGTGAAATTTGTGGAAAAGTTTGATTACATGAAATGGTAATTCTGGAAATGCCGGAAAAATTAATCCCTGTGTCACGTCAAGGTGATACTGAAAAAGTTCAGTTAGTGTTTTTGGGTGTTTATAAATGAACGAAAGTTCTTAAAGATTATCTTTTAACTTACGAATCATTGTATATTTCGGCTGTGCCATGACTAGATCACGAATGTTATAAGCGTTCGCTAAAAAATAAGCGATTCGTCTTTTGGCGGAAAGTATTTGATTTTTTACGTCTTTAAAACGGTCGGACTGCGTATTTATCCGCTTTTTTTTAGCTTTTAGTTCAGTGTAAGACGCGTGCGCGAAAGATAATTATCTTTCGCGCACGCGTTTTTACGCGCCATTATCAATTTGAATTTTGTAATATGAAATACTAAAAAATTGATACGGATTTTGGTGATCATGGAAGATGATCCTTGATGATGATGATGATGAGCTAAAAACAAGATTGTCTGAAATTGAAACTCGAATTGATTAGTTCAGTTTATTTAGCGAGTTGTATTTGTAATCGACTTGCGGTTACCGGTGCATAAGAAAAATTTAAACGCTGGCAGTTCCTTTTAATTAGGTTGTCGATTGTGTTTTTGCAAAGAGCTCATGTCTTATAAATGCATGTGTTATCACGAATCGACGTGGTACGAGTGTAAAATTTATGAAATTGAATTTACTTTGATCACTACAAACTTAATTTGGTTTAACCAATGGTGTCATATCATATTAGATGACGATTTTTTTGTTATACAATGTGGTCTGAGTTTATGATTATGTATATGGCACGGCCAAAACAATCGAAAGCTGATAAGACAAGTTGACCCGCTAGGGGAGTTTTGGGGGTACTTTTCATTGCTACCACTCGTGTTCTTTCGTGTGTCTTGGTACCATTACCCGACAAAAATCGAACGATCTCCATCTCCCATGTCGTGAGCCCATTAATGATTTGCTTTGGTGACTCTGCCGTGTACTACTAGGCGGGTCACCTAACAGGGAGTATTACGTAGTCAAAGGCACAACCTACTGCGGCGGAAAGGTAATCGACCTATAATTAGTACCTATCATTTCTACTTCACAAATGACTTCCCCATCAAAACCCGGCATTAGCGCCACCACCCTATGTGGGCGACCTTGAAACATCACGAGGGTGCAAACAGGTGGCTTGCCTTCATCCTCCATTGTTATTTCTCCTGAATTTGACAAGGGTTTTTATTTCCCAACCTGGACCCACTGTGACTTGTTCCTCTTCATTTCTTTTTCGAGTAGTTTTCCAACTCAGACAAGACTGTTTGACAGTTTATTAGTATTTCCTTATTTACTGCACTTAACCTCTAACCATCTTAACCGATTTACTCCAACTTGGTTCTTCCAATTGGTCTGTATTCTCCTCCTTTCAAAACCCATCTGTTCTTTTTTCTCTACGACCTATCCTTTTAAAGTCTTTTGTTAACAAGGAAAAACTATATTTAATTCCTATTGCGTTATTTTTATCACAAAATGCGTGACCACATCCTATGAAACTTTAGTTGAGAAGAATTGCCATTTTTGCCGTCCTTCCACAACTAATATCTAATGTGCATTTTTGCACATCATAACAATATGTTTAATCACAGCTGAATACCAACTGCCCGCTCAACGGCTCTTGAAGATATATTTGTAGTTATATGCCCTTGTATTTGGATAGTGATCCTGGATGATGAGCTGAGGACAAGATTGTTTGGAATTAAAATTTTATTTGGTTAGTTTAGTCTGTTTTGCATGACTGAGAAATTCAACTTGAACAAACTATGGTAATATAAATCGGTCGTGAGATTATTTGCAATCGACTTGCGGTTTCCAGTGCATGATAATAAATAGTTAAATACGAGCGGTTCGTTTAATTAGGTTGTCCATTATATAGATGCAACGTGTTCATTGCGTGTGTTATCATGAATAGGTTCAGTTCCCTTGCAAATCTTATTAACGTGATTTTAATTTGACCACTAAAACTTTATTTGGTTAGGACTAAAGGTGTCATCATATTTGATAACAATCTTTTTTGTTATTGAATGTGGTATACCTTTCGTTATGTTATTTGGCACAGTCTAAAACAATCGGAAGTTGATACGACAACTTTTGCTTGCGTGAGCCACGAATGTTATTTGGATTTTCTCACTGGCAAAAATAATTGGGCTGTTCAATAGCCAAGCATATGTTTTGGATGTGTGAGTTGCAACTGTATGCCTGGAATTAATAAATAATTCTATTTGACTGTCTTTGCTTAATAAAGAAATTTTATACGCTAGAAATTTTATTAGAACTAGTAATTATTGTTATTCTGCGCGTTATAGGACATATACATTGGAATATATTATGATTCAAAACATAAGCGGAAAGTGGGTAATTAATTTGTGATATATAAGAAAATGGAAGAAATGCTCTATGTTAGTGCTGCATTATAATTTCCAAATGGAAATATTGTATTTTGCGTTTACTTTACTTACGAATCGCATGAACCGAAATGAAATTAGCATATTTATGCCCAGATTATAAATCTATATTGTAATTCAGTGAATTGTCTTCGCATTACCGGACTCTTGTTGTGAAGAGTCACTTGAGTGAAGTGCGTGTGCATACATGCGCGTTGATTAGTATAGATTGCAGTTTTCTTTATCGTAATTTGCAACAACGACTTGACGGGCGAATCAAAATGCAGCTTTGGACGTGGAGTGATTATCTTACGTCACTGATTTCCTCATATATTCTATATATGTTGAGTTCGTATTTGCTGAAGTCCTTTCACGGTCGCCAATATGTAATATCTGCATTCTCATTTAGACAATATTGTTAAGATGTTTGGATGCGTGAAATAATAAAACGGCTTTTAAGCTTTTTTGATATTATTTTTCACGGGCTTTTGATTTATTCAATATGAAGTTTGGACTGTATGTTTCCTTTTGCTCAACGAAAACCCATCTCCCCCTTCTTACTTCAATTTTTTTAAACTTTTATTCCCCTGTACTGTACAAGGAAAATCTGTTTATAAACTCTACGGTGCTATTTCTAACACAGCATGCTTGACCTCATACTATGGAAACCACAATTTGATTCGAATTTCCACACTTCTAATGCTGACCAGCTAATAAACTGATGTGCATTTTTGCGCATCATTACAATCCCCCAGTTTATCTCTCATTGGGAAAGGAAATGGCTATTTTCTTTAACAAATGGGAGATTAACTCCTAAAGCAAAAATGATCTACTAAAAATTTGAATGCCTCAACAGAAAGACGCTTCCTGGTATTTACCCGGACCGCCGTCCGTCCAGCAGGAAAAAACCTCTTCTTAAAAAAGAGGAAAGACCTGCTGACAGGAGCACTTAATTAGAAGGAGCTTTAAATTTCTATTTTTTATTTGACGCTGCAAGCGTCACACTTTCACTTCTTGCTTTGCTCCCATCTTCATCCTCTCAATCTACCCATCGGTTGTTTTTGACGCCCCTCCGGGCCGCTCCGTACATGAAAATCAAACAAAAATACCCACAAGCAGTAAATCCATTCGACTATTCTTTGATCTCTTAAGATCTTTATTAGTATGCTCTCTCTCTCTGTGTTCTAGAGTTTTGCTCTAGATTAACTTTTCGGCCTTTTTAACTCACTCTATGACTGTTCTCCACGACTTGAGATCTGACTCTATCTTAAAGCTCACCAATTCATTATGTAACTATTAAGTTTGGTTGCTTACCGTGCATTGTTGACCTGCACTTAATCCAAAATCCAGTCGTGTCTCTTTTTCTCATTCTCACAATAAATAACCTCTTGACCCTCCGTCATTAGTTCGTTAGTTCAATATTATTCCTCAATTGTATGAGTTTATTCTACATTTATGCTTGTCTTAAGTGGTAGGTTATTTACAAATTTCATTATTTATTCATTTATTATACTTCTAATTCTGTTAGGTTTAATCTTGACTACTTCCTGTTTTGACTTCACTGTGCTGGGAATATAGATTAATAATTCCTAAAGCTTTGGAAAAGTACGTTATTTTCCTGTTAAGGAGCTCGTCATCACATTTGACAAGCTAGCCTTTAATTAAGGGGAAAAAAGCTGACGATTTTAAAACAATGAATGAATTGAACCTTGACGAACGAATGAACAATATGGTTATACAGAACTTGTTTAATCGTTTTATGTCGACTATTGTGTTGCAACTTGAACACCAAAATAAGTTGATAAGATACCTGTGGTATATGTAATGCAAAATTTTGGTATTTGAATACCAATGATAAAGATGTCTTGGACTGACAAGACGGAAAAATTGTGTAATTCTATACCTGCATTACATAATGATATAAGACAGTGTGGTTTACAATTGTAAGACCACAGCCAAAGAAAATGTGAATTTGTACAACGATCAAAGTCGTGTGTACCGAAATGTTAGACCGTACAATTGTGAGGTGCTTTATAATTGTCGGTTAAATATTTTAATGCGATTTGTGTATAATAAAGGATTATCATATTATTGCATTTTTTAGAATTAAAGCAAAAATAATATATATTACGAATCCTTATGGCGACGACATGAATGTTGTCAATCTTTGTATTTCCGGTGACGTCGGTGATTCAATAATTCTACTTGCAATGTGTGTGTGGTGATTGTGACATAGTGTATGTACAATCGAAATGTCCGTTTTGGTTCCTGGTTGGGATTAATGTAAAAATTTGACATTAAAGTTTCTGAAATTCAAAAATCAATAAATAAATAAATTAAACAAAAATAGTTGGCGAGCAAAATGCAACTGGTTACATGTGCCAATTGAGCATGGTTGTCCACAAGTCGAGTTCTAACTCGGCTGCGGCGCTATTGAACGTCTTTGCGCAAAAATGCAATGCGCGAATGGACCGTCTGAACTTTTAAGTTCAGAGTATTCGCGGTGGTAATATATGCAATTCGTATGAATATTATTTATTTGTACATTGAACAAATCACTAACTGATTTTAAATGATTTTTTTTTTGAAAAATTGTATGACATGAGGTGGCAATTCCGGAAATGCCGGAAAAATTAATCCTTGTATCACGTCAGGGTGGTACTCAAACAGTTCAATAAGCGTACGGCCGTACGGAGTATATAAACGAACGGAAGCTATTTGAGGTAGTCATCAAGATTTCTAATCATGGTGTATTGGGGTTGAGACATGACAAAGTCATGAATGTTATAAGCGTTTTGCTTAAAATAGTCAATAAGACATTGGGCTGATTGTTTTTGCATTTCTAAATCCCTGTAGTAGAGTAGTATATAAAGGATGGGTGACTCCAAATTATCTGCGGTTACGGTCTGCCGCAACTGCAAACCGCAACCGACCGCCAAACGGACCGCAGACCGCAGCCGTGGAATAATTATGTTTTCTAAAATTTCATAACGATTTTAATTAAATAAAAAGACTTTTGTTTGGAGTTAATTTTTTCAGTCGTTTTTCAGGGTTATGCTATATGTATATCCGATTACACTATATAGACGATCTCCCGCGAAAACTGCAATCGACTGCAGACCGCAGTTGGGCGTCAAACCAACCGCAGACCGCGACCGTGGAATAATTATTTTTAAAATTAATTTGAACGAAAAAAAAGAATTAAGAAATACTTTTTGTCGAAGAGCCATAAAATACATTCACTCCGTCAGACAAAATTTATATTTCGAGTTACGTGGACTAAGTCAAGAAACATCTTGTAATTTTGAAGAAGCCCAACTTTAGTCTTTTTGCGAATTTTGAAATATACTTCGGGAAGAAGTCAGCTCGATTTTCAATGGCAAGAGGATCGATTTTCCACTCACTCACCACGTTTCACGTACTCGCTGAGCACACGTAACACAATGCATATGTTTCTGTTTTTTACAAGCTCAATGAACGTAAAAAAGTAATTTTTCTTTTTGGGAGAGGTTTCATAATTTAGTGAGTAGACAAAGTGAGTGGACCGTGTCGCTAAAAATCGAGTTGGCTCTTCCCTTAGTATTATTCCAACAACAAAGAGTGTATTCATGGAAATAAATTGGAAACAACAAAAATAATTTTTTTGGCGTTTTATTCTCCAAATGTAATTCATACTTCAAAGAATATTTTATTCATCATTGGTCAAAACCATTTACATTTTTTGTTAAACACAATATTTACTATTTGGACATCAGAATCTTACTCATCGGAGTCAGAGCATTTCCGTTTCGTTGTACAACATTCATCCCAACATTCTTTGGATTCGAAAAGTTTTATACATTTTTGTGACATATTTTTTTTTTTCGTCATCATATGTTATAATATTACTATTTTTTCCCCAAATTCTTGTATGTTCGTCTTGACGCTCCTGTGCCTTCTGTTTTCTTTGGCTTTCCAAGAATTCATCGCCGTACTTCAAATCTGACAGATGAATTGCCAGAGAACCGCGAAATAATATGCGTGGGAAACACTCGGTAGAATGTTCTTCGTCTATACTCCAAGTTCCGTTTCTTTGTACCATCAGGAAGCAAAGAAGTGGAGTGTAAGGAAGCGTGTAGTACTTCCCATCCATTCTTCCAAAATCACCAAACGCATTGTCGAACTCCGACTGCAACAACAACAACAAAACCAAAATGAGAATCTATTCGGATATTTCTTTAAAACCAATTTTAGGCTATATTTTTTTGACATTACCTCAGATGCTGCGATGACAGTATTTTTGGACTTTCCTGGATTCCTTGACCCCGCCAAGAAAAGTTTCAACTCTGCTGGAGTTTTTTTGGCAAAACTTTCCTTTTCTTTTAATAATATCCTACGATGTAATTTATAATTTATATTTTTTTCTACATCGGTGATTATTTTGTTGTTACGCATGTTGAAAAATTTATACGATGCCTTTTTTCTTTATTTTGCTTTTGCAAACGATTAAATAAGACTGCACTCGATTGTCGACAACTAATTAATTGATGAGGAAAGTAATGAATTATCTTCAATCACATGACCACAAGACTTCAGTTTAAAAAAATAAGAATGCCAAGCAAAAATTATGCGTGTGTTAATTTGAAGACATTTAATTGACCACACATTTAATATTTCAAAAAAAATATCAACATACTTTTGATAATGGATTGCGTGGTTAAATACTTCGTCGTGATAATTAACTCAATTAATTCTACACAACTTATTTGAAGACATTTAAACCCTACTTGTCATCGTAAACAAAAATAAGCCAATTTTGTACTAATGATGTAAGAAACTGTGGTTACATGATCCAATACAAACTGTTGCACAATGCAATTAATTAACCTAGAAGTATTTTGAATAATCCCACAATCAATTGTCAAATAAAAATCAAGTCGTTTTTAATTAGTATCTAATTAGTTCTGTATTCCCGTCTAGAGTGTTATGATAGATGCAACGGCTTGTGGTTTTCTCCCACTTCCTGAAGTTCAAATCAGTGTCTTTTTCATCCGGATAAGTTCAAACAAACTTTGAAACTCATAATAACTCATAATCAGCCGTGGACCCTGCCACCCAAATCCGTCCTGATTTGTTGTTGCATTGTTTATGTAGAATTCGGAGGAAGACCTCACCATACATGGTCTGATACGAAGGTCCCCGCCACTTTGACAAAGAATCAATTCGTTTGTCCAAAATTCTGAATTATATTCTCTCGATTTGATCCAGAACATTTTACTTATCCAATGGCTGACTTCCTCTACGTTTTCATGACTTATTTTTACTATTGAGGGACCACGGCTGCCGTAAAATTTATTTTTAAGAAAGTATGACGACTCTCCCGTTTTCCTATTAGTTCCGCATCTAACAAATATGTTGCTACTTATTGAATGACTAAAATGTGGATCCCCCCACAAATTGTCACCTGGAATCACAAACCTATGATTGTTCATGTTGGAAATGTCCTTTAGATGCACTCTGGTGCGCCTGTCCGGGTGTAACTATACCCTACACTACAGCCGTATACTTATCAGCGCGTCCCGCGCTGTCACTAGTTGCTTCTATGGGTCTAGACTCGATTTGTCGGTCTACTGACTTCTCTTGTGGTGGTATACTTATTTTATCTTCAATGTTTTTATTCTCTTTTGCTCGCGACCTCCTAGTTTTATCAAGTTGTGGTTTTCTTGGTCTGCATCTCCTCGTGAATTTGACAACTCAATTTCCGACTTCCGTTATGAAATGTTACTGCTTACAATGCGTACTGACATACACATTGTGTGGGTTTCATTCATTTATTTCGTCCAAGTGCAAACGTTTTTTTATATGGCCTTCTATTGTACCATGATTCGTGGGAAAAGGAAGTGGAAGGAGAGGGGTGAAAAAGGATTGTATCATGCGTAAATTAATCGTTTTTCTTTTTGGTATAATATTTTATATCCGTAATCTTTCTTAGTTTTTGTCAGGTATGCTTTTACAGATATTTATTGTTACTATTTACCATTATTGAATCGTGTAGTTTCTTTTGTCTGTTATACCGTTATAATATATTTACTTTCCAATGAAAGTTGGGGAAAGGAAGTGAAAGTTAACAAAACTACAAGAAGACAATTCTCTGGCTTAATAGTGTACAAACTTCTTACTGAGAAATTTTAAAATTTCTTGAGGCGTCTGGATCTCGTCATTTATCCAACGTCCTCGCTAGTTCTCTTCAACTTGAGTACTGGAATTCGGTCTTTGTTATCCTCAGGTGTTGCATTTTGTGGTGGTACTTCCAACGTGCATGAAACTGGGAATCGGATCCTTGTATCTTGTGGCCCATTGGCTTGTTGAGGTTGTGACCAAATTGGTGTCAACTCGATTGCGCGGTCCACCATCAATCTGTGCCTCTGGGGTTGGGTCCGCTGTGGTTGGTCTTGGCGTAACGCAGAATGCTACTTTGTCGAATTTGTTAAATCCGTACTTTATCAGAAGCTCACTAGGATGGTAATTGAATTTCTTTATGGATCCGTTGAAAATACGATGCTACTAAAGAGCTACTAAAGAGCTCTCTCAAGGTAACACCTGGCTCCTTGAAGCTTACTTCCAAAAGTGAAGGTGCTTGTAAATGGAATCTGATGATCGCTGCGTTCAGAGTCTCCATCGCCAATTTTGCGCAGTGTTCTTCTTGTGCGGAAATCAAAGGTACGTTGTATTTGATTTTTGTACCGGATTTTTTTATGAGTTGGTTCCAGAGCTTAGAACACTCATCTCTATTGTAAGTAACGTTAGAGTCTACGCTTGGCATTTCTTCTTTGTCTTCTCAATTTATTTGAAAAATAGTAATGGACTTAAAAGTTCTGGGCTCTTAGAAAATTTGAGTCTGACAAGAGTTTGCCGTATGGCTAAAGCTTTTATTAGTTTTGAAAAATGTGGTTTTAGTGGTGGCGGGGTCTTTATTGTTTTATTAAAACTTTGTGAAAGCCTGCCAATTTTTATAATGAGATCTACGATTTTCTATAATTAGAAATGTAGAATTTCTCTCGTGTTGAAAACTTTATTTGTCGGTTATTTTTCTTTGTGAAAATATTTGCCGCGACCTATATAATTTGGTCAGTAGGTTAAATCCTAACTTGTGGTTGCCTTTCATTTAATAGGCGGCTAAATTGTGCAATTGAGTCCTACTCTGATTAACTATTGCGATTAATTTGTGGTTATCGGTCTGGTGCACAAAGAAATTAAATATTTTATATATATAATTTCTTATGGAATATTTCAATTCCAGGGTTTAATTTGGACTCATGCTACTGGATAGTTGGAATCTCTGACTTTCCAAACGATCTTTCGCATCTCGAGTCTTTGAATTCTTGGGTTTTTATAGATTGTGGTAACTCTGGGGGAAAATTACCTCGGTATTCGTGGTTAACTTTGCAAATTATACTTACGCGCCTTAATGTATGTATTATTCTACTCTATATGCAGTGTGTGTATGTTATATATACAATTCTTGAAGTGGTCTGTTTTTTTTATCTGCCATTTCGGGAAAATTGAACAATACCTTCTAACTCAAGAATAGTGAACAACCATTATTGAATCGTCCAATATGCCAATTTATTATTCTGGTCAGAAATAATCCGTATAAGATTTGCCCTATGACATATGCATATTTCCTTATAAACCCTAACTTGCGTCTTGTTTATAGTGCTGCTTGTAGTTATTGTGAAAATCAAAACCTGTATTAGTGTTCCTATCCTATTACTATAAAATATCTCATGGGCATTTAAGTGAAATTATTGATTTCTTCTCTGATTGTTTGGAACCTATCACACCGCCTGTATGCAAAATTAACTATTATTAAATCATTTACTTGAAATATTTAGTTGGGAATGCCATTCGACTTTGTGGCCTTCCCAAATATGTGTAGGAAATATGTGTGATGTGTAGGTGTCGGTGTGATAACTGGCCTACACGGAAACTTCTACTAAATAACGGAATCACCTTTTCCGATTTTTGCCTTATTTAGTAGTACGTACTTATTTTATAATTTGTGTCTCGGTAATATATTCTATGGTTCCCTTGGCAAAAATTCTGAGGTGAAGAGTGTTACCGCTTCCAACGTTTTCGCTAACTCTCAGACACAATTTAAGTTTCCTGAATGGTTGGTTTCGTTTCTTGTTATTGTATTTTATGCGCTTTTCATGAATACATGATTTCATGTTTCTATTTATTCATCGAAATAGTTCTTAGGTACCATTCTACATAGTACGTACCATAAGAATTTCATGAATCGGTGAGAAGAAAATTCTAATAAATAACTGTTATTTTAATCAAACAGTTCCTGTAGTCTTTTTTTTGTTATAATGAAAGCAATTCTCTTAGACTACAAAATCTGACAACTATGCAACTGAATACGCTGCTATTCATTGCTTCTAGATATTGGATAACAAATCCACTGGGGACCACTATGCGATATATTTTAATCTCGCACAATGTGAACAACTGGTGTCCACGGTGTTAGATCGGTGTCGACTTAATGTGATTCAATGTTGACATTTTCTATTCGTATTTTAACCTTAATGTTGAAAATACTTCGATTGTAAGCATTATTTAGTAAACCTGTATAGTTACTAATGTGCTGTACGGGATTGTCGCTTTCTTGCGTTATGCATACCAGTGTTGTATTCTGTACTGCGTTGTATGATATTTCCCAATTTTGAACTAAGCTAAGGTTGACTACTTTTGTCTAACCCTGAATTTTGATGTAAATTTTTTTAAATTGCTTTATAGAATCCTTGCTTCACTAATTTCAACGTGAATTCTTCTTTGTAGACATTATGAATTAAGCCATGTCTAAATGTCGCTTAATTTTTTTGCGTGTAGCGTTATGAAATCTACGCTTTTTAACTTGTCTAATGGATTTGTTTCCTTAGTTTAATTTGTTTAGATTGCCTTTAAGTTTTCAGTGTGGTAGAACCGTGTACCTAGTACTAGTCCTAGTACGTGTACCTAGTACTAATACTTTTTACTTTACGTGTGAAACCCTAATTACCGTTTCTTTCTATCACCCTAATGTGTCCTTCCGTTAAAAATGTTATGTGCCGATTCTTACACATAAAAAAAATAATTAAATTTGTTACAGAACCTGTTTCTTGTCCTTTGAATTGACTGTGTCGGGTGTGCTTTCGTATGTAGACCATATATTCTACTAATTTGAAACTGTGGAAAAAAACTTTTCATATTTATTCCTGAAAACACAAAATATTAATATTCTTTTAAAATTTAATGAATTTGAGTAATTCATAGTTTAATTAATTACCTGGTGTTTGTCTCTGGTCCGGAAGATTGGTTTATTGCGAATTGTCACGGTTTTAAAGTTGTGGCCATCGAATTTGTCACTGTCGCCAAGTTGTTGTGTTGGTATTTTAATATAGTCAGCACAGATGACCTTATCGCTTAAAGGTCGCCACGTTCCACAAGGGAACGACTTTGTGTGTGAGACATCCGGTTGAAATAAGATAGACAAAGACTGGTTTGGTGTTAGATAGTCGTAGGTATTTATTAAATCAGAATGTATTAACAATGGACGGAATATTATACTAAAAGTGTGTAATTTTAACAAGGGAGGAACTTGGGTAGTTCATAGTTATTGTGTGCACCTTAGCTGAGGCTGCCGTGGACCACATCCTGGCTCCTCCTCTCTGGGTTAGAGTATGACCGGTGGACGCGGTATATATTATGATGCGATCTATTTTGACCTCAATCATCGGATTTTGGCGGGTATGGCCGCTGTCAATCCCTTTGTCGGCTGCTTATGAAAGAAATGGCCCCGTAGTAGGCGTAACCCTTATATGTTGACCGCCATTGCTCTTTAGTGATTGGTTGTTTAAGGTTGACTAAAGGTGACCAATCTGGGTGTGACTCTTCACACATCTATATGTATTACATTAGTAATCCCAATCCCCCATTTACCCGTGCTTATCCGTCCCGGGTTCCTGTATGTACTGCTCCCGTCGGCCTGGAATCTCAAGTGATTCTTCGTACCCTGTCTGGTTAAGCTACCTATGGTTTTTTATTTGATGTGCACCCATATAATTGGTCGGGCCTCCATTTGCTCTATTTGTTTGTATTTGTTTGTATGTTTGTATTTATTAGCTCTATTTGGGTTCCACCTGTAATTCTAGAACTGCGTATGCTTGTCCTTTCCGGGCTCCACCTGTGACTAGGGACTTGACCGTGTGTACCAATACTACTCGCGTGATATCAGTAATTTTCGAATAATGGTATATGCCAACTTTACTTGGGCAAAACCTCCGAACGGCGCTGCGCGTCAATTCTGATTGGCAGCACATCTAAGTATTGAACAGCCGTTCATTCTCACCGTGTTCGGGTTCGACTTGTATTACTCGGTTGACCGTTCATGTTAGCCCCTTCTGGGTTTACCTGCTATCGCTAATGTCTTATAAATTCGTTATTAATGAAGATAACCAAGAGGTATATCATAATGGATATGGATTCAAATGTGTGAAAGCAAATTCGCAAGGAGAATCTGGCGTAGAAAAATGAATCGAACGAATGTTTTCTGCTGGGTACTTAGAATGTGCATGCTGTTTATCTCTACAAATCAACGTTTCTCCATAAAGAACGAGAAGACGTAACTACTTCGATCTTCGAAAATATTTAGTGGATCACCAAAATTGTGAAGTACAATCCACGCATGTCAGCGTGCATGCACTTTACGAGAGCTCGGACAATGTACATATGTTAACAGGGAATGTTAATCATTTTTGGTTTCGAAGAAAGGATTAGTCCGCTTGATTGGCCATGGAGAGAGGTATATTCGACTTTCTTAGGAAATTGAGAAAAAAATGCGAACTAAATATTGCAAAATATGTAGCATTATTATGAAAGCGATGGTGCTTTGCTTGTTGCGGGAGTTCCATGTGAGAATGAACTGGAACCTGAAAAATGAAATTATTCTTTCAAAAATGAGCGAGTTTCTGGAACACTCTGCCAATATAAAGGTTCGGCGATGTGGTTTACACTATAAGATTACGGCCTCGAAAACTAACTTGAAAACGATCGAGATCGTATATGTATGAATATTTGACCGAGAGAGAAATCTCTTTATAATGCCTGAAAAAAGTCGGTGAAATACGGCAGGGTTATAATATACGAAAATATTATTGGGAATATACCAATGATAATTAATAATATGATTGCATTGTGTTAGGATTCCTTCAGTTTTAATAAAACATGAATATTAATCCATTTTCTAGAATCCTAGCTGAAAATGTTACTGTAGAGTAAGGTGTGTCACTGAATCGGTAAAACGAAACGCTATGCATGAATTAGTATCAGTACTTGTTCATTTCTTAAATTCTGAAAAAAAATCTGGATTCATATTTAAATTCACTCAATCACGATAACGCAAACGAGGGAACTACTGTGGGTTCGTTCTGGGAATGGTCTTCGATGGCGGACGGTTGAGTCAATTCGGATTACCGTTTGTCACCAAAGTCACCATTATATACGAAAGTGTGCATGTGGAGAGAAAAATGAATGGAAGTAGAAGGAAGAGCGGGACGAAAGGCCGCCCAAATCCTTTGCGCCGGCAGCCATGAAAGACCACAATTCAAACGAACGTACAGTACATTATGTGATGTGATTCTCTCCGACCTCGCCCAAATAAATTCTCTGAAACAATTTTGTTCCAAACCTTTACAAATCTCGTCAACTCACGCAACACTCAAAACTCGATTTTTAATGTTTGAAACTTTTTGAAAAAAGTGCGAAGAGTCTTTGTTCTCACAATTTTTGCTTGGGATACCCCACAGAACTTTAGCCTAAAGCTAAACTCAAGATCGAAATTTTTTAAAGAATTGAAAAGAAGGAATTCCCGGAAACCTGTTTGAAATGTTTGGAATAATAAATTAGACGATGCAAAACTTCACATCTTTACATATTTGAATTCGCCCAGAAAATATTTAATATAAAGTATTTTTGATATTAAAATAAAAGTATTGACTTCTCGGCGAAAATCCAATAAAATATGGAAAGTTGTGAAATTTTTCATCGCCGAATTTATTATTCCAAACATTTCAGCAGTTTTATAATTATCTGGAGAGTAAAATTTGAAAAATGTTGTCCTATTTTAACATCACTAATTAAGTACCAGCTCTAAATTTTGTTAATTGTAAGTTCACAGGGTTAAGGAAAAATGTGCATGTCAATTAATGTTTATGATTATTATAAAATAAGACAAAAAATGTTAAATACAATTGGTACATCAATTAAAAGTTTAATTCACCAAAATGCAATGTGTTAACTCCTTCTTTATCAGTTTTTTCGAATTTCCAGCTGTAGTATTATTGGTTTTACGCACGCCGCAAGAAGGTGCCCGAGCAATATATGAGGCATAATAAGTAGTACGTAAAATTGCTTTTCGACGGAACTAAGACATGAAAAGTTAAATTCTCCAAACAGATTCCGTTAGACAATTATAAAACAATTTTATGATCTACGTACTTCTGTTACTATTCTGGCAATTTCAACGATATTCACCGTTGAACGAACTCTGGCTTTGCAACTTTCTTTGGAATAGAATGGTTAAGAATGGGCATATGATCTTCATAATTCAATTTTATATGAATCATTTCTGTGTGGGATTAAACTTCATCAAAAATAAATAGAACAATCAAATCCTACCGTACAGGTTGGCCAGTACTCGAATTGATTTTTAAATTCTTTACTTATGTATGGAATGAAATGAATTCATGGGCGAGCTCCGTTGCGTGAAGACCACATTTGAAAGGCGTCGATTGAATTAAAAAATTTCGTATTGCCAAAATGTGCAATAACCGAAAATTACGTCGGACAGTACGAGCTCACCTAGTTGTCGAATAAGCTTTTGTCGTTCCTATCATTTGTCCAAAATATAGATTCACTCACTTCATATAACATTTGCCGCCATTTGGATACAACGGATTGAGGCAATTCCTAAATGAGTGCTGAAGAGTACAGGGTAGGTAATTAATATTTTTCCAGTCTTTCCTGCATCGTAACTGAACTCTGATCGGAATAAAATGCGTGATATACGGATATCGAGAATCCTACTGAAGACATAAAGAGATATCTATTTTCAAGTTCGGATGAGTGGCGTGCCGCCAAGTATTGGTAAACGACACTAAATTATTCCATGGGAGATAATTATGGCACACCCTGCAAATATTATGTAATGCATTACTAGTACTAGATTTCAGGAATGGTATGTATTTGAGCAGAAGTCTATACTCCTACAGGGTGCGTCAAAAACTTTGCTCTCCGTCAGAATAATGTTATTTCATTTTTCAGATCAATACTAAATACCCATTCTATGGCATTCAAGGTAAATTCATCCATCTAGCACTGCAAAGGCATCCCTACCAGTAGGAATTATTACCGAACACGCTTTGCAATGTTAATTAATTAGTAGTGCTAATTATTAGATAAATTAAATAAAAATACAAACAAAAATACACGCTAGGTCAAAATATTACGACACACTCTGTTTCCGGTTTCAATGATAAGAAATGCTTCCTGTGGTCGAAGAGTTTTTTCAGTCTCAAGGTAAAGGGTACGGCGAAAGAGTCATAATAGTGATTGAGTGGAATTTCTAGTATGCATTTACACCACACCTAAAAAATATGACCATAATCTGAAGTAGTGAAGTTTCAATCTTGTCACTCATGATTTCGTTTTAAAAATTACACCATTTTTAACGGGGTCCACCGTTATGGGCGAAACCGTTATGCGCGAAAAAATACCGTTATGAGCGAAACGTAAACCCTTTTGAAAATTGAGAAGTGGAATAATTATTGACGCCGTGGAATTCTGAATTAAAAATAATATCAGTAAATGTATTATTTACTTGCAATGTAGAGGGCACTTCTAGTTCTAGTGCATCCCGGTGCTAGTCCTAGATTTGTGTCATTCATGTCTTTGTATGACATTTTCTGTTTTCGTAGTTACCGGTCTGTAATTTTACAACTTTGGTAATAAAACGTTTCCCATTTTGTGTCAAAAATAAAATGATGAAAGACTGGTATTTAGCGTTAACCTTGATTATTTGCTGCCAGGGGTAAATTGTTTGTGTCAATGTCTGGTCTTCACTACTAACAATAAGTTCTGCTTTGGTCAAACCTGAAAATCAGCAATTTGTGACCTCAGGTCAGCAATATATACATTTGTGACATAGGTCAAACTTATCATTATAATTGTTATGCCAAT
Organism: Protaphorura glebata; assembly: GCA_034694305.1. NCBI lineage: Eukaryota > Metazoa > Arthropoda > Collembola > Poduromorpha > Onychiuridae > Protaphorura > Protaphorura glebata. The sequence continues at coordinate 478 of JAQFYE010001584.1, read as the reverse complement.
GCTACCGCCTGCACCCCATACACATGCAAAGGACACCACAATGGGAAATCTGACTGCTGATATGTTTGGCAGGCACAATTTCTTACATGTTTTTTGCCCGGGGCCTGCTGAACAGCGTATGTGAAGGTCCGAAAAGCTTAATCGTTTGGCCGCCAAAAATACACAGGGCGTCATGTCGTACACTGAATCCGCCGTGCCGCCCGCGTAGCACATGCCCTGATTGTATTTCTATCGGCGGAGCGGAAGCTACTGTTGGGAGCAGGACTTTCACAAAAGTTGTTCAGTAGTCCCAGGGCCACAATATATCAAATGGGCGGTCAAATTGAACTGAAATCAAATTTGCCATAAGTTGGCCGCCCTTCAGATGCTGATATGTGATCCGGTAATACACCATAACTGCTCTTTAACCTCTTCGCTACCGACAACAAGCATACGTGTTGAAGGTCAACGACCTCCACAGCCCAAGAACGAGTATAGA
>JAQFYE010001583.1:0-22050 GCA_034694305.1 Protaphorura glebata | reverse complement strand
TTTTGGGCCGCAACATACACAATTTTGAGCCTCGGTCGAAGTTCACGGAGTAACAACCGTTGTCTGGTGGACGGAGAAACTTTTTCAGTAGTCTCTCTCAAATTAATTTATTTTTCAGTGATACCTATAAGTTTTGACATGAAACTCAAGATTACGACCCTCCAGACATCCTAGGGAATCTGCCCACCAAATTCCAGGAAGGTCAGTTAGGCGGGAGGGTCAATCGAATGGAAATGGTGAACCCGAAAAAATACATGTAAATGTCCATGCTAGTTTGTTAACCAGAGAGTCCTTAAGATCTGAAGAAACCATTTAAAGGGATTCGAACTCGCGCATCCGACACAGTTGGTGTGATGAAATAATTGTCATTGTTGTCAAAGATAGATATTTCCCATTATTTCTACAATGACTATGGGTGTACACATAATAACTAGTAAATTCTCTTATAAAACCAATTTTAATTTCGTCTTCACATTTGAAGTTGAACCAACTGTCATCTCTATCATTATAATTAAAAAGTGGATAGTGTCAATTTGTAACACACAAATTTTGCTTCCAAAGTAAACTATTTTCCATAGGCAATGTAATATGAGGCTGAAGTGTTTTTTCTGCTTGCTTCAATTCTCGTCATTTCTTCTTGGCTTGGTCAGTTTTAGGATCTGCAAAATCAATTAAATTCAAGACATTAAGATTATGACCACCGGTTTACAATTAACCAAACGGAGACTGAATAAAAGATCTGTCGGATAAATCAAGATGGTACTTACTAGGTTTCAAATTCAAAGGTGGCTTTGGATCAGGATGAGTTGTCGACGGTCCAGGTTCAGACATGAAAGCTTTCATTTGTTCGTCCATAACAGGCTTAACTTGTGTTTTCCAGACCATCGGAGACGCTTTCTTAACGGAAGTTGGATTCACGACTGCTGGAGATCCTTTTGGATTTGGTCCATCAGAAGCTGAAGTGTCAACTCGAACAAGAATACGAATTCCGGACGTCGAACCAGCATGGTCATTTGGAACACTAAACGTTGGGATGGCATGTGGTTCATCGTCTGTCATTAATTTCGACTTAAGGGAATGTCCTTCATCTATAACTGTCATCGGATTTGCTCCGCGTGCTGTGTTGCTTTAAAATATTAATAAGACAAAGTTAAAATACTGGTATGGCCGAAGCTCTGAGGCTGCTACTGGAATCGAAACACTTTCTGTGGCACTCGAATTTTTTAATATCCACCACGTAGTTCGGACAAAATCTTTTAACTTTTAGTAGGGAAATGGTCAAATTATTTTGTGTTCAACCGCCACTTCAATTAATTTATAATCGAAAGGCGTCCGAAAACAATTCTGGTGAATACTGAAAAATCGGTGGTCTACCGAAATCAAAGTATTTTCGAATTCGGCACATCTTGTATCTTAACTTACAAATAGTTATGTTGTAACAATCCAGCAGCTGTAGATCTAGTATCCGGATCATAATCCAGCATCCGTTCCATAAAATCCATGATCTCCGCTGTCGAATCTGTCAAGAGATCTCTCAAAGTAGTCGTGTAAGGTGTGGCATTATACATTGACTTTCTGAAAATGAGAATAGAGTTTAAACAATACTATTTGCTACATAGTCTTATTCCAAAATGTCAAATAGAATTAATAATCAAACCCGTTGAGCGTAGCATCTCTGAAATAAAAATAATAATAATATTAAAATATAATTTTGAGACAAAATAATTAATACAAGATTGAATGAATCCTTACATATTCGAACGACGAATCTGATTCTTTTGTGTGTCAGTCTTATCCCGACCCGGAAGTCTTTAGAAGTAAAGAAATAACTATTTTAGCAACAATTTTATAAGGGACGCAAAAACACATTCACTGTCTGATGGATTTAAACCATTATAAAAAAAATACTGAGTGTCTTTCGACTAAGCGGATACATATAATGTGCTTGGCACATTGTCGTCACGCCCGACGGATTTGAACCATTAACATGGCGAAATGATAAGTGGTAACCTGTATTAATATTATAATGCAGCGGACGACGGTTTAATATTTCAACTTACAGCTTTTTATACTTTTCAAGAAGACGAGGTGGAATTAGGCCAAGGGTATCTCTAATCTTGATGATTTGTGCTTTCTCATTGGCTCCCGCAAACAGTGTTTCCAAACTGTTATAAAATCACGTGGTTAATACAATTTCGCACAAGCCAAAAAAAAACGTGGATAAATAATACATACAATAGGAGTTCATAAAAGATGCAAGCAGCGGCCCAAATGTCCATTTTGTTTCCGTAATAGCCCATGGTTAAAAGGCATTCAGGAGACCGGTACCACCTGGTAGAAATATACTCGGAATACGGAGGCTTTCTATTTGTCGTACAAAGCACTGATCCACAATCACCCAAAACCAAATGGTACCCATTGTTCTAAAAATGATAAACATGTTTCACTTGTCACACAATTTTTAATGAATTTATGAAATGAATTACGAGTGGTGTTATGAGAATATTTTCAGGCTTAAGATCTCGATGGATCATATGGTATTTATGAAAATGATCCAGTCCCATCAAAATCTGCTGCATCAATGACTGGACGACTTCAACAGGGAACATACTAAAACAAATACGGTCATAGGTCATCAAGAAATTCACTAATTTATTATTATCATGGATATTTAGCAGCTCCACGCTTGGATTTGAATGATTGGCATAAAAATTCAAGATTTGTACCTGTCCCGGCCTTTAATCAGTCTGGAGAGATCAGTAGACATAAGGTCCAATACAATGGATACTTTAGTCAAGTAAGGGTCACTAAATGCATCAATATTAGAATTAAAACGCATTCTTTTTATAAGTTAGGTAACGTGTAATACTTACGTTTTCCCAAGTATTTGGAAACAGATAAAATTATATAATAGTTTTGATTTTCAACTAACAAATGCAATTCAAACATTTTGATGAGATTATCATGGTCCGGAATTTTCATCAAAGCATTCACTTCTGGAATCTCCTGCACATCTGCCCAGCTATGGAAATGTCAAGAAATGTAAAATTTGAAACAAAATTGTTATTAAAATCATTAAGGGCTTGTTATCCATCCTGAGTTGGGGGAAGACAGAGTTCAGGTATCACACATTCCTTCTAAAATGATAGCTTATCGTATACTTTTACGAGGGAGAAAGTCCACAACCCTGCTATGCAGGATCAGAATTCAAATCATTTTCGCAAATGCATTTACTGCACCACACACTGTACTACTAAGATGTCGGCACTCGGGTCCTACGAATTGTCCGTCTTACCTGCGAAATCGATTAGTCAGTTGTTTGACGGCGTATGATTTGTGAGTCTCTTTATCCTTGCACAAAAACACTTGTGAAAATGACCCTGATCCAAGTTTTGTGAGGACGTCATAACCTGTAATAATTATTCAATATGAAACAAAGCTAATCAAAATTGTAATTTAAATCGAAGACTTACGGTCAAGAAATTTTGAACGAGGAATGGCAGCTGCCATCTTGGACGAAGAAAATAGTCTTAAACAATATTAAAAAGTTTCGACGAAAAAACAATCAATTCATTGATTAAATTAATTCTGGATCCTACTCATGTTAATTTTCACTTCTTACAAGAATTTACAGTTTATTGCTGTAATTCTTTTTTTAATTCTTGTAAATCCGAAATATCTAAATACTGATTTACGAATCAACGGAAAGTTTGATCATATAGCCAACAATTTAGTAGTCGAAAGAAAAGAAGTACGGAGCATTATTCTCTTTAACAAGATTACTAGTCCGGCTATATTATATGATGACTACATGACCAAAACTATTGACCTTAAAACAATCAAAATATTTGAAAACGTTGTCTGTACTTTGAATTTGTATTTTTTTGCATCCTTTGTTTGATTACGTTGTCACGTTATTGATATTAGGTTGCCATGCTTAAATAAATTGTATCACGTATTAATTGAAAGATTATAATCAACAAGAGTACATGACATGCATATTTTTTAAATAGTCAGTCAGCATTTCTTAAAAACCTACAATGAGACAAAGAAAGTGTATGCTGATTTTAGTGTTTTTATTTTCTCCACTCTAATAACTAATGCTATTTAACCATTCGATGCGTTTAGGATACCGCATACACCTTATGAAAAAATGTACGCCTTTGGAAATCTTCGGATTTTTTATATGTTGTAGTCCTTGTGATTCTGAACAACTTTTGTGAAGGACCTACCCCCAAAAGTCTAACCGTTTGGACGGTAGAAATACAGTGTTGGGCATGTACGATGGCGTAGTGACTTTCACTTTGGCTTTCACTACGCCACCGCACGCGCACAACAGTGTATTTCTAGCGCTCGAACGGTTAGAATTTTGGAGGTAGGACCTTCACAAAAGTTTTACAGAATCGTAAGGACTACAACATATAAGAAATCTAAAAAATTTCAAGGGCGTACATGTTTCCATAAGATGTATGCGCTATCCTGGCAGATATAATTCATGATGGCGGAATAACACTAAACTATCTAAGGAATCGAAATGCAAAATACTTTGTTAGAATGAATACTTTGTTCGATGAAATTCAATGTTCAAAAAACTTATTGAACAATAATTTGATATTTTGACCAAATGCAGTGATTTTAGTAAATCCGAATGGTATTGAATGAGTCGATTAGTCTCTTTTAATTCTTCAGAAAATGTGTCAGTTAAACATTAGAACCGCTCTGTTATCTCTTTTGGGAATCTTTGTGTTTATGGTAGTCTTCAATGTGCCTATGCTAAGCCTGCATCAAAAAAATAAAATGGTTATTCTTGACATGAACATGCAATCATATTCTGGTTGTTCATGACCAGACGTAAAGTCATGCGTTAGCGTTATTCAACATATTGCCATCCGCGGTGGATGTTGAAAAAAATAATAGTTATTCTATTTTATCGCCAGAATTCATTTCTAAAAAGACAGTGTAATTTTACAATCGTACAGTTTGAAGTGTACATATCGTTATTGTTTTTCGAGAGTGTTATTTAAAATACTATCTAGGAAACGGAGCTGGAGACCGAAATGCAGCGTTATATGTATACAGGGTAACTAATATGTATTTGCGAGCCCGTAAGTCAGGAACCACAATAGCTACATTCAAGTCTGATATATCATAGGGAAAGACCAGCTGGAACCAAAGGAAACCAGACAAAGAGCATGGTGTTGTTCCTCCGTAAGGCTGCATTTTTGATATGCTATAGCCCTTGACCTATTGAACACTTCTGTGAAGGTCCCACCCCAAAAGTCGCACCGTTAGGGTCGTAGAAGTACACAGGGGGCATGTGCTAAGACCAGGCTAATCACTAGGGCGAGCATTTAGAGCGGCCAAACGGTGCAACTTTTTGGGGTGGGACCTTCACAAAAGTTGTTAAGCAGGTCAAGGGCTATAGCATATCTAGAATCCAGCCAAATCTGATGGAGGGGACTTTGTCATGGTCTTTGTGTAGTATCCTTTCTCGTCAAAATGTCAGCTCCAAGTCAAATCGCGTTCAAGCACAGCCAACGGAGGAAGACAACAAATCACCTATTTAACTTTTTCTGGCCGGTTTATCATGGTTATTAACCTGAAAAGCCGCAAAATGTCCTTGAAAATGTCCAATAACGAATTTGAGGAAGGAATCCTCGACTTTCATTTTCCCGCGTTTCGCCCATAACAGTATTTTTTCGCTCCTAAAAATTTCGCTCATAACAGTGGACCCCATTTGAGCTGACCCTTCCAACGACGTATTCAAATTGTCCCTGGCTGTTAGAGTTCCTTAGTAACAGGTCAGTGAATACATGTTAGTCACCCTGTACAAGAATGAAAATGTTTGTTTTCTGCCAAAGTGGAGGAAGTACTACATGGCTGTGATTTTTGTTTTGAAAACAAATGAATATTTGTTCGTGGTGATATTGCTGACGTGGATGTAAATTCAACCCGGAAATAATTTTGACGGCTGAAGACGAAAACTTTGGGGAGCACATTTCAAATGGTTGGTTACGTTGGTCCAAAGTGATTCCAGTCAAAGTGTGGAGAACAGGAGAAATAAGATCTTGCTGTTGATCCTTTACTGGTGGGTGCATTGCTCGTGGTAAGAATAAGAAATCTTTCGTTATTATTTCAAACTTTACCATTCTTTTCCGATAACTCGAGCAGACAATGTGTAGGACCACATTTTTGGTCAAAGTGGTGTAGCCATATGCCGCTGTTTGTAAATGGTTGGTTTGGTTTCAGATTTCTGCAGCATTCAGTACGGTCATTTTTTTCGCAAGCTTTCTTTCGTGTTCTCATAACTGCTTATCCTTACTGCCGACACTCTGGGATCAGGGTCAGGAGAAAATCTCTGGACCAAATTCATGGCCGTAAGTGTAACTATTTAGTCGTGATTAAATGTATGACACGTTGATCCTTATTTTTTTAATTTAATTTTTTAGGTTCTTAGAAAGGGACGCCACAATTTTAAGCTTCACACAAGCATGTTCACTTCGGGTATACCACTGTTGGGTCTACTTCAGTTATTATTTAGTCAAATATATTTTTCACAAGAATGTCCCCAAATGATGACTTCAATTTGGGAGGCCTCAGTTATTAAATTTATTGTAAACCACAAAAACGTTTACCTTCAATCATGTATTAAGAAACGATTTTTAAATAAACTATTAAACTGCATCTGTGACAATTTATGTGTTAGGAGTGGAGTAATTTATTTATTATTCATATGTCCAACAATTTTCGATTGCTGTGGTTAGACATATTGTAAACTATATTTTGTCGTCCAATTTATTAGAACTGAATTTTTGTTTTGGAAGAAATCAGTTGATACCGATTGAGAATTATTATTTTGCGTTCATTTTGGCGTCAGTTCATTACTTGGCACAGGTTTCAGTCATACCCAGGCTGCTGTCCGAGACCGCCATGCCCGAGCAATTAAAAAAATATCCACAATTTTGTCAAACTTGGTAATCAAATGTTCAGCTTTTAATTTTAATAGTTAACAATAAAGCTCAGCTTCTTGCAACTCCATCGCACCAGTTTCCTATCGTCTACGAAGGAACAACAACGTCCACCGGCATGAATGCAAAACACAAGACAAACACATGATTATACAACTATTCTGAATTTATTTACAAACAAAATATTATAATTTAATAAATTATCTTAATTTAAAGCTATAAAGTTACACCTTGAAAAATCGAGTTCTGCGCTGCGTTCATTTTATTTCCTATTAAAAAAGTTTGAGCTTGAAACGATGTTGCAGTTTGGTTGTCAAAGTTTGGGCAAAACGTGAAAATATATACCTGCATAAACTAAATTGTTAGAATAGACTCACTCTTTCCAAATTTTGAAATAAATTTCAATGCACCGGGGATGGAAAATGTTAGTGAAATGCGATGATGTACACTTAACGACAAAAAATAGAAGTCTAACAAGAGCTGGAGAATAAAGCACTACCCGTCATTAACCGTTTCCGCGATCAGAATCACAACACAAACACATGATTCTACAACTATTCTGAATTTATTTACAAATAAAATATATACAAGTATTCCGGGAGTTCCACAGACTAGTATCTTCAAGCACACACAAAATCTTATCAACTCTCACTCCTAAAATCAATCTCCTGGCTATTCTTCCGGTGGGTCTGGAATGTCATCAAGGTGGTCCAAGTGAGGATCCTCTTCAGATTTTGACTCCTTTGCTCTTCGTCCATTTTGGGAATTGTGATCCGACTTCAGAATTCGTGGACGCCAGTCAAATCTTTTGAACTCCGAAACGAATTTCCTGGGCACCTCTAGTTCAGCACTCGTGGAAGTGGGCACATCCTGCTCCTAGATTCCAAAATGGAAGAAAAATTGTTAGTTGACCAATTCTGTTGATTTTCGGAATTCGAATAATTATTGAAAAGAAAATTCAAGCTGATTTGACAAAATAGATGACTAACCATTTTCTGGTTCAGTTTATTATTCTCTGGTTTCGTCTTTGAGCTCTTGGATGGTACGGAACGGGATTCCTCTTCTTCTTGTGCCAATAGAAAACCCGCAACTCGTCTTTTTTCCCAAAAGCCGGGTGGAAGCCATGAGGTCGTCTTTTTCATCTTCAGAAATAAAATCAATTTTACAATTTTTTTAATAAAATATATCAATACATTTCACCTCCTGAGCAAGGGTACGGTCTGTGCTCCAAAGAGAATAGAGAGTTTTGTTCTGAAAATCTCATCCGAGACTCCATACAAGATTGAAAAAAAGTGAATTAATTAAATTCCTATATTTGTATTATTTACTTACTGTCGTACGGTTGACCCATTTCCCATCCTTCCTCACGAGAGTACATCTGAGCACACCGGAACCCACGTACACTTTCATTCCGCACCTAAAGTAAATACTGGAAAACAATCGCCGGAATCACTGACAATTGGTTCGCGTTGAGTTTTTTTTTTACGTCCGTTCTGTTGGGCTTCCGATCGTGTACAAAGCGTACTCTGGATTTTCACTTCCTTTTATACGGGTTTTGAAAACCTCCGAGCCCTTTCCTACAGATTCGAAGGTTCTTCGTGAACTCTTGAACTTTCGACCTTTCTGTCCCGAACAATACTCTAGCCCACGTCTTCTAGAACTTTCTACTTTGTCTCCATGCCTTTGACTGTTTCTGAAATCCTGTGTCCTTTCGAACTCTGCCCTTTCGGTTGGAATACTAGAACCGAAGGGTACACAAGTATATGACGTCATTCACAGCATAGAGACGAAGTAGAAAGTTTTAGAAGACTGCTAGAATAGCTGCATAGAATGTTTCGAATCGATAGGTCAAAAGTTCAAGAGGTCACGATGGTATACCTTCGAAAACATAGGAAAAGGCTTCTGGGTTTTCAAAGCTAGAGTTGAAATCCGGACCTGTATAAAATGAAGTGAAATCCAGAGTACTCTTTGAACACATTCGGGAGCCAAACAGAACGGACGTCAAAAATACTCAAAGCAAAACTAATTGTCAGTGATCGCAGAGACTGTTGTCTGTGTCCAGTATTTACAGGTAAGTTTACTTCTTTATTTACTACATTACTATATTTCAACTTCACTTACACATCATATTTTAGTCGTTCGAAGTTCTAAAACCGGAGTGATCGGATTACATTGTCCAACCAATATATTATTCTCACAAGTTTTCGAGCACAAACCGTACTCTTCTTCAGGAGATCAGATGTATGTATATATTTGTTACAAAAATCGTGAAATTGATTCTATTTTTAAAGATGAACATGGCCCCAAGGGTTCCACCCGGCTTTTGGGAAAGAAGACGAGTTGAGGCTTTTCTATTGGCGCAAGAGGAGGAATCCCGTACCGGACCATCCAAGAGCTGAGAAATGAATCCAGAGAATGACATTCTGAATCAGGAAATGGTATAAACTTGTAATTCAAACATAAAGTAATCACGACAGATCGAGAGTAATTTTTCGAATTCCGAAAATCAGTAGAATTGTTCAATTAACAATTCTTTTACCATTTGAATATAGGAGAAGGAGGTGCCCACTTCCAGGAGTTCGAGGAAATTCGTTTCGGGAATCAAAGGATGTGACTGGCGTCCACGAACTCTGAAGTCGGATCATAATTCACAAAGTGGACGGAAAGCCAATGAGTCAAAATCTGAAGAGGGTCCTCACTTGGACCACCTTGATGACATTCCAGACCGATCGGAGGAATAGCGAGGAGATTGATTTTAGGAGTGACAGATGATAAGATTTCGTGCCTGCTTGAAGATACTATAGTCTGTGTTCCACCCGGAAAACTTGTATATTTTGTTTGTAAATAAAATCGGAATAGTTATTAATCATCTGTTTGTGTTGTGTTTTACATTCTGATCACAAAAATGTTTGATAACCGGGAGTTTTATTCTCCAGCATGTGTTAGATTTAAATTCCTGTACATCGTAGCATTTTACCAACATTGTGAATTATGAGTGCCGTAGGAGTCGACAAGTGATGCTTTTGTCTCTAGCGGTCAAAGTGTTTACTCACAGTCACAACTGCACCAGTCACCATCCAAGAGTCCATCGACACTCTTCCGCTCCATTCTACGTTATTCCTTCCCACGGCATTTTTACCGATAGGTGGAACAGTAAACTGTTTGCTTCTCAATTAATTCAATTCACGTTCTACAGAGACCCTCGCGAGGTTATGATTATTCATTTTCAGAAACGGCTTTCGCTAGTAAAGTCTACCCTACAACGCAACGTCTTACATTGACATTGGTATATATGAAGAAATCAAATTAACCAAATTAACTTTAGCTGTTTGTCAAACGTAATTGATATTAAGAACACTCTACTCTTCAAAATTCCTAACCACAAAATTTTCAAAAGTGAAAAATTTTTAGCTAAGAAAATTCCTACCCTGAAACACACGATAAGTTGTATCTAAGAAAATTCCTATCCATAACGTTTCCTTGCCACGTTATGAAGCAATTTCAGTCTGTATATATTTCTGATTATCCTTACAATGACCTTGCAATTCCCATGTTCATAGACATAATTTTTTTTATGATGCAAATTTTATTACATCTTCACATTTGAAGAGCCCCTTATTAGGCATATGTATATCATGTAGATAAATTTGTACGAGTGATTTAGAATTGTGGTAGTTTTCATTCCTCTGGTGGACTCTCATCCCGAGTCGGCCAAATGTAACTAATGGTTCCAATAGAGTTGTCCCGACTGAAGGTTCGTTCCACTCCTGTCAATTCCCGTCCAGTCTTTGGGTCAGTAAAATTTGCGAGATTTTGATCTCGGCGATGATTTCTTGGGCGGACAGCAGTACGGTTGTTACCATTGTGGTCACGGTTCACTCTAACAGGAATCAGTGAAGCTGAAGAACCAGCGGGGGAATCCAACATCATTTGACGACGTCCAAAGGTCCCATTAGCAGGCTTAGTATTGATAATGACATTCAGGACAGGATCACTTAATGGCTCATTCTCATTACGAGTGCTTGACAAATCAACATTCAGTCTTCCTGCATTATTAGTCTCATTAGGGTCCAAATTCATGTTCTCATTCTCATCAGGATTTGACGTCACAGCAGTTTCAGGCTGTTCGTCTGTCGGTGGCCAAACGCAAATTTCTGGGATGTTAGCTCTTTGAATGACGGATTGAAGAATCTGAAAAGGCGGAGTCTGAGTAATCTCATCAAAGTCCTCATCAAAAATTGTTCGCCTGGAAGTTTCGTCTTCATCATCAGAAAACTGACTTTCTTGTCTAGGCTGACTCTGGAATTCCTTTGATCGATAGCCAGGGAGAGGTCCTAGCTGGGAATTCCTAAAAAGAACTTCGAGTGACCTTTCAGCAGGAATATTCACTTGAGGAAGAACTTCAAGTGACCTTTCAGCAGGGATGTCCCCTTGAGGGCGAGTTTGTGTCTGACCAATTTTGGGCTTCAAGAGCCCTGGTTCACGCTCTGGAGAAGTTGTCTCGAAATTTTCGTTGGACGTCCTTGGCAAATTGTCTGAGGAGTTCAAAGTTGGATCATAGCTTTCTGTATACAATTGCTCCGGAGGATTATTCCGGTTAATTTCATTTCCATCAGTGAGCCGATCCTTCGTATTGTCTTGTGAATCAACAATGAACTGATAAGGTGGAATCTCGTCTGGCAAGGTTGGAGAGGCGACGTTCCACCATTTTGTTCCAGAAACGCGTGCAGTCAAATGCTCATCGTCTGGGAATGTTACCGTCTTGCCTGGCGTATGCTTAACACACCCGGGTGTCTAAACAGAAGAACAGAGGTCAAATAATGTTAATATTTTATAGTGAACAAAATGAGCCGTGGATACCTTTGTCTCAGTCGCCAGTTTGAGAATTCCAGGCGTTGCTGCACGACGAACACGGACTGAAGTTGAACCTGATGGAATTGCTGTGGGCTTTGAAACATTTTGCATTGCCAAGTCATCTGAGGCCGCATTAGCTGAATCTGGAATTGATCCATCAGAAGGTGCGTCTTCCATTCGAGTAAGAATGTAAACCCCCGACTCCACATTTTCATCGAGCATCCGGAAAGAAGGAATAGGATTTCCCACTATTTGAGGGGACACGACATTTGCGTCTGCCAAAAGATTCCGTAGTTTCCGTGCAACTGTCGCCTTCACACTGGAATACATAGCACCAGTTAAAAATACAGAATCACAAGTAAGACGGACTAAAATAATAGGGCAAGTTAAATCGAGAGCAATTACTCTGGCTGATTAGTCCGCAAATATTAATACATAAATTTGTCAGGACTAGCAGTATGTAACACCCTGTACTTAAAATTCGCCTAGAACGTTTATCGGCGTCACAGTAAATCTATAATTTCTGGACAGTCTTACTCTGTCTTCCAAGGATTCAAAAAATCATGTTCCAACAATTCGGCAGTCGTGGCCCTGCGGTTAGGATCGTACTCGAGCATGCGCTGTAGAAAATTCCTGGTGACCAAGTTTGTGTCCCTCATGCGCTCGCCCAATGTTTGAGGGTAGGGTGACAAATAAGGCGTTGACCTCCTGAAAAAGGAAATAAAGTTAACACATTATAAGCAATTAATTTTCATCATAAGGGCTAAAAATCCCCACTCAAGGTGAGACGTCCTAAAACATCTCAGTATGGAGATCCCCAGACCCCGCCTATTGATGGCGACATTTAGCAAAGTTTACCCTAGGTTTTCCAAGATAATAGGAAAGAATAATCGTACCCATTCAAGAACGCCTCACTGGAATAACAAACAAAATAATAAATTTAATTTAATTATATTTTTGAGAATAATCATTAAATTGATGAAACGTACATGTTTGATCGTCGAGTTTGGCTCTCAACAGTATCCTCATCATTTGGCTTTGGAAGACTTTGACAGAAATGAAATAATTAGTCCAGAAAATAATTTTATAAACATTCGGGAAGTTCATATTAAATCCTAGTAATAATATATTACCAACTTTTCCAGTCGACTCGGTAATATATAAACGGTTTTGAGTAGGACTGAACATTTGAATTCTTAGATTATTGAATGACTTCACAAATATTTTAATGCAAGACTACATGAATTAAAAGGTCAACCACCACCGTCTACTATTCATAAATAACAGAATGGTTTCTATTTGCTCTAAGAAAAAGGTACCCCTAGTGGTAAGGAAAAACACTAGTCTTTTCAAAGCATCCACCTTACATAGATTGCCTGCTGGAGGAACCGAGTCCTCCACCTGTGAACTTACACTTTACGAAACTTCTTGATGAGTTTCTTCGGGACTGGACCAAGAGCTTCCTGAATTTTATGAATCTGAATTTGTTCAGTCGCTCCGTCAAACAATGGGGTCAATCTGTGAGAATGCAACTGTTTATTATACATTTTCTCACTTTAAACTCATAGGCTAAAGTCGGCTGAAGTGCACCCACACACCAAGGTAGGGCGTATTAGCCAACTCTACCCTATTTTATTATTAAAATAAACATTACTTCAATGCTTCATAGAACACACATCCGAGAGCCCAAATATCAATTTCAAATCCGTACATTCCAAGGGACAAAAGTAACTCTGGTGAGCGGTACCAACGAGTGGAAATGTATCTAGTAAACGGTGGCGTCGCGTGTTTACCCTTGATTGACCCAAAGTCACCCAAAGCCAACAAATAACCGTCACTCTGAAATAAATATACCCACAATTTCATCATTATATAATTTATGACACAAAATTTTGAATTTGAGAATGGAATTACAGCGTATTTAATCAGAACGTTCTCAGGTTTGATGTCACGATGGATCAGGCCATTTTTGTGGAGATAATTTAATCCTTGCAAAATCATACGCATCATTGATTGAAGTTGGGACACCCGGAACAACCTACAAAAAAATTATTTAATTGTATATTAACATGAATAATCCGTTAAAAATTATGAGTCGTACTTTTGGCGTTCTTTGATGAGTTGACACAAGTCCGTGTCCATCAAATCCAACACAATGGATACTTGTTCAAAGTCGGCGTCACTAAATGAATTCAAAGATTGACACATTAATCGATAATTACCATAAAGCATGCCCTAATATTGATTTAGTATTTTTGGAGAGATTATGTGAGTTTCCAGGTGAGCCCTGGTAGTGGAACCAGGGCTCTATTCTGTCATCTGATATTCTGTGACGAGCAAAACAGGTAATAAATGAATTTTGATCAACTCACTAGTGCAATTCCACCATTTTGACAAGATTCTCATGCTCTGGAATTTTCATTAAAGTCTTCACTTCGGAAATCTCCTGAACTTTTTCCCAGCTATTAGAAAGAGAAAAGTGATTATAAAAATTTTCAGAAATTACATCAGAAATATTCATCTTACCATTTGAATCGACGATTGAGTTGCTTACAAGCATACATTTTGCCAGTCTCTTTGTGCTTGCAGGAAATTACCTCAGAGAAAGAGCCAGATCCAATTTTTTGGACCAATTCGTAACCTGAAAAGACATATATGTATTATCAATTAAGTTCTCAATCGTAATTTGAATTTGAGTTAGAATTTACGTTCGAAAAACTTCTTTGGACAAATGGAAGACGCCATATTGTGGACAAGAAAACGTCGACCTTAGTCTGAAAACTTTACAAATCACTGAAACGTGATCTGATTCAAGCTAAATTTGCATTAAACACAAATATTGAATGATTTAGGAATGAAAGATATTTTGATCTGGTTCAAAATAAATTGTCGTGAATTCAAAAACTCGAAATCAAAAATTATCTGATCGTTGTCAAAATAGATTGATTGAGAAAACGAAAAATATATTCGCGTTATTTGGCACGATGGTTGGTATTAAGCCATCATTGAAAATTCTACTAGTTAGATAAACTTTACTATTATTGAAAATATTTTATTTTGTGAATTATGAAAATCCTTGACCGTGGTAGTGACCCAACCCCTTTCATTGTTTGTTCGTTTGATTGATAGATTTGCACACCGTTGTCATGAATGTTTGTAAATAAAATATCCCTTTGAATGATTGGAAGTGATATTCAACAACTTGGTTACTACGAGAGTCGGTGTTATTCAAATTGTTTTAGAATTTATTGAAAATTGAAAAAGTGACATTCAATTCGGATGAAGATAAAGAGTCCACCGAGCTCAAGCTCCATCGGCCGAGTCGAGTGCACCTGGGGGTATTTTATTTTGAAATTGAATGGTAATTTTTATTTTCCTGGCTTTATTGATTACATTTAAATATTTCAGAGATTGAATTTCTGGCTCAATCAACTAAGCTTAGCGGACTCACCTGTTGGGCTAGAATTTATGAAATAACTACCTGATCCTATTGGGCGAACTCGGAGAAACCAGTTAATCGCCAGTATTGTAATGGTTGCTCAGATGATCATGTGGCTTCCAAAGAAAGTGAGAAGTACATTTGGCGGACATTTTTCAGATAGCATGCTTGATCTGTTAATCGAATTAAAGATCCAACTCGCCGCAAATAATACGGTAATACGTCCGAAAATGACCTAATAGAGCACCCGCGTTCCATCCATTCATGTTGGTTCAGAGGTGAAAGACTTTCACCACTTTCTCCATTAGGTTATATGTAGAAGGCTGGAGAAAGACCCGCATTCTATTTTAGTACCGCGCTGTATTCAGCACCAGCAGTCTATTAGGTCACAAAAAGACAAGAAGCTGTGTAGCGCTTACTCCGTTAATTTCGTTTTCAAATCTCTATACGACGTGTCATATTTGGACGCGATTTGTATGATTCATGGACGCTTGAACTTCAAATTAGATTTCCTGTGAATGGATATTTCACTTTTTATTGTTAACTGCGCCAACTCTGCCTGTTTATATACAGGATGAGGGGTAAATGGTCATGAATCATGATCCACCCCGTATAATCCGGATGAGTTGGACGTTCATGTTCCTAATGTCTTTGTCTCAAAATTGATTGCACCTTCACACAGCACAAAAGCAGTGCAATTCAGTACACATGGTCCAGGTCAGAGTCAGATGCAGAGAATTCTTTATTAATGTCATAATGCTCCATAGCCCAAACAGTTCAATATAATAGCCAAATAACCAAACCGTAAGTGACTGATTAGACCCCCGGGCGTTTATTTAAAAACTGCACTTGCGTTTATTTGAGCACTGGGGTGCTGTGAACTACGCGATCTTACAGAACAACCTACCTCGACACCCGGCGTTTAATCGAGCACAGGATTTTAGTCGGACCCAGGCGGCTTATCGGTCATTTACGGTATTGTATCGTTTACAATATGATACAGAGATCGAGAAAAATGAGATGGCAGGGCATGTATTAGAAAACTGACTTTCACCGCTTTCTCCAATGGCGAAAGCAAATGCCTGGCTTCTAAGGACTCATTTACTATAGACGCCAGTTCTTCACGAATATTTTATCACCCGTATAAACGAATCATGATCATTTGCCTAAAAGATTATTTGATATGAGTAAATAAATAAGTCTTCTAGGATAAACGGAAATGTAGGCGCAAAAAAAAACTCATCGGTTTTTATTAATTACAGTTCAGTCCGACCCTTTTCACAATACTAATAATAATAATAATAATGCAATGCACAGCACACTACGTAACGTACGTACAATAGTAATGTTATTTGGGGAGAGGGCCTGAACAATCCTTGGCCTTCTCCAAACAATGTCCCTAGTATCCTTCCCTTAATCAGTAATTTTTTCCAACCAAATAATAACTACAAACTATTACATTTTACATGTTTTTACGTACGTACGTACATACATTTTACGTTTTAAGCCGAGTAGTAGTAGTAAGTAGTACATATATATTGTAAATTGTCATAATTTATTAATTATATTTTTCTTTCGAGTTCGTCAAATATTTTTCCGTTGGAAATTGTATTGTTTTTTTTTGTTTATAAATGAGGTCGACTCAACTTGTGCTGCTGTCTGCTTGCTGCGGAAAGCATTAGTATTAGATCAGATCATGTCACGTGTCCTACTACAGTACTAGTACTACGTCTGAAGAATGCCCCGACAAACCACCGTACGTCATCGTCGTCATTCTCAATCCCCAAAATTAATTCATTCTCAAAAAACAATTGTAATTGACTCTTAAAAACACTCAGGCTCAACAACAACATCAGCAGTAGCTTATATGATTAATTAATTAATTAATAATTAATAATAACTAGGAATAAATACAAAATCACGTGATTCTCCTCCTTCCATCTTCCATGTCATTCTATTCTCATTAACTACAAGCTAAGAGGACGTACTACCGTCAGCCGCGCGCGCGCGTCATTTTGCGCATATTCCAAAAAATGAACTTTGACTTGGCAAAAAAAAAACTTGATGATCAATTAGTAATCATATTTAACAACAGTAGTGTGATTCAATTACACAAAACTCAATTAATCCACAATGTCGAGCCATGCCGTGCCGAGCTGAGTCGAGCAGTACAAAAAAAAATTACATAATAACAAACATGCAACTTAATTTAATTAAACATTTTAATTAATTAATTAATTAGTAGTATAGTAGTATTTGGAGTCATCGTACAAATTACGAGTCACGTATTAGGCTGGTTAGTTTTTAGCTTGGATTAATAAAAATTGGTTGTACGTTACAGTACAAGCATTTTGAATTTAAATTTTTTAAATAAATAACTACATAGGACATTTAGATTAATTAAATCACAATTATGTATGTATGTATGTATGATTTTTTTTTTAGAAAATTTGGGTCTTAGAACAGAGAGCAATATTAATTAGTTTCCAAACGCGGCGGCGACGGTATAGCGTCGCGCGCGCGCGCTGGTTGAGTGAATTCTTCATACCTTTCCTTCTTTCCTCAGTTCAATTTTAATAATAATAAAAATGGCGGCAGCGGTGGCGGCTCGGCTGCGCAGAGACAACTAGCTCGAATCTTATTTTGAAAATCCTTATTTTTTTTTTTCATTTTTTGATTTGATTTATTTTGAAAAGTCGGATGTT
Organism: Protaphorura glebata; assembly: GCA_034694305.1. NCBI lineage: Eukaryota > Metazoa > Arthropoda > Collembola > Poduromorpha > Onychiuridae > Protaphorura > Protaphorura glebata. The sequence goes on along the minus strand of JAQFYE010001583.1, from coordinate 4,084 downwards.
GTCATAAATTGGCCTGGCCTAGCCTGCCTGCCTAACCTGCATGTGCTTTTTGTGTGTAGTCAGTCGTTCGTTAATTTTCCCTAGTCATAATCCTAATTAGTGAAACCGGTTCAGTTCAGGTTGACGTCCGCCCTTTCCGGTCACAACAAAAAGAATTCATTCAAATTTTTTTTTTGAAAATTCTTGGCTCTCTTAAACTAAGACTACGTACATTCTTGGCAGAAGCCACTAACCTCGTGCGCGGAAAAATTACGTCTACGTTTACGTTTATCGCGGACAACAAACATTTAAACATTACAAAAAACTTTACAAGGATTACAAAAATTATCTGATTTTAAATGCAGATTTTCTTTCCTCATTCTCGGAAGTCACGGTTTGGGATTAGTTTGATTGGATTTTCATTTCATTTTCTCAATCGGTTTGGTCTCCTGCAGGGCTGACTCTCGGGTCCAATTATTTTCATATAAAACAGACGTATTCTAATTTACATTATGTAAGCTAATTAAGTATTAATTACTAGAATCCACTAATAATTGCACAATTTCACAACAAAGATTTGAATTGTATTATGATTTAAATTACAATTGGTGTTGACTGATTAATATTTCCAGACCACTCACTATTAGTAAAAAAAATTCTATGTTAATTTTATAATATCTAAGTCAATTAATATAATAGAAATAAATAAATGCAGTCATATGATCAATAATAATAATTATATAAGAAATACTGGTTTGTAGGGTGGTTCAGAATTCCGACTACCTTTGAGCCACCCTACAAATAAATATGTCAGATTTCTAAAATACAAAATAATCACCGGAACAGTTTCCAAAAAAATTAGCTGTGTACAGTAATAGGAGCACTACCCCAAAATTGTAGGTTATAATGTTATGTAATATCATAAAACGGAGCCAATTTAATTTGAAATATACTAATTAAATGGATGACAGATTACGTAATTGTATCCTATTGGTTGTAGCAAAGTGTGAGGTCAATGACGTTAGCGATGGCGCTGATTGGGTCATAATCCCAATAATCAGCCTAAAATTGTGCGACTACACAGATGGTACTACTAAATAGTATACATTTTCATTTTAAATTCTAGGTATAGTTAATTAAACATTTGGTGCAATCCCGGCGTTGGTTTGCTGCGTTACTTGTAGTAATTGTTCAAGTTCACACGGAGGAATTGAATTTAGAGTTGCCATAAGATTTCAAGTGTGCACAATTTCCCGTTCAACAGAATTCGTTTCCAGAGCTTTATAGATGATTGTGTGTGAGTAAGTCCAATAAATTTGGTCGATTTCCTTGGTTCCATCATTTTAAAGTGATTCAAGATTTTACAGTCACTGGAATTTTCCTTATCTGCAAGAAAATAATTCGAAATAATTAGAAAGGAGTAAATATATTCGATTATAAAAACAATTATTTCGATAAAGCTCGCTTGAGTACAACCTTCCTCGGAGAATCATTATTTATATTGGGTCGGGATTATAAGACAATCAATTAGTATCCAATTTAAGTGAATGATTATTCCTTTTCTGATAAGATTCATCCTTCTCGCGCCATCTGTACCGCAAATTGTGACGATTGAATTGCATTACACTCAATTGCGCAGGACCGAACAGTCTTTACAAAAATTAGGCTGCTGGATTTGGCTGCATTTTTGATATGTTGTAGGCTTCCTCTTCAACAACTTTTGTGAAGGTTCTACTCCGAATAGTCCAACCATTTGGCCGCTAGAAGCACAATGGTCAAATGCACTTTGCGACGTTCCGGATTCCTATGACCTCACACAGTACACTTGGTTCTTGTATATCTAACGACCAAACGGCTAAACTTTTCAGGGTAGAACCTTTACATAAGTTTACATAAGTCGACTTAGATTCTGCCAGAATGAGTTTGCGGTATCCTTTAACACCTGTTTGGTAAGAAAAATCATTGCCTTTCATCAAACATTGTTTTTGAAAAATTACTAATAAAGACTGAAATATTTAAGACATTATTTTTTATGAGAAATTATGGACAACATAAGATCCTAACCTGTTTCCTGACTGCCTGCTTTGGCTTTATTGTATTTTAACAGGTGTAAAATATAGCAGTCATAAATTGGGGTTAAATTATATCACCGTTGAAGTTTTAGTTACCCATTAAAGACATTCATTTGTCATTCTAAACGACAGAATGTTCGTGGGAGGTCAGGTACGACGAATCTTGTACTTATTTGTAAGTACATAATGTTTATTTATCTTCACATGAAAAATTTCAGAATATTACATCTGGTCACCCAGAGGGATAAAACCCCCAACATAGCGAGGCGGGAAGGGAGACCTCTACGGCAGAACTATCAAGCCAATTTTCAATGGCATTTGGGAGTGAATTTATTGTCCTGTTTGATTTTTATTACTCTGATTGCTCGGAAATGTATTAATTTACATTGTTGTTCCTATTGATTGTCTTACAGTACCAGACACATAACATTTTGTGCCGTTAATACAAATGGGATCCCACCTGACTAACCCATAAACAAAATGTAATTCTATTCACAAAATAGAAAAAAAATCTAAGCTCCGTTTCAGTTGAATGGCAATGGGAAACGAAGTCCATTACCATTCTATGAATTTGATTCCTTATTTGAGCCCAACATCATGATTTTGATTGTGAATGTGAAATGCATAGCAAAAATAAAATGTAAATCCAACAATGAGTGTATGGAATAAAAGAAGCCCTTGGTAAATCACAATTCCTAAATGCAAAATGCCGGAAAGATCTTCACTTTCCAGGTGTAGCGTGGAATGAAAAAAAAATAAAGGAGATAAAACCTTGAGGACGTTATTCCTGAGTGACTATTGTACTGAAGCCAGCCACGCCACCACTGCAATTCCAATGCAATCCATGAAAAAAAATATATACATAAGTCTTACGACAGGCCCGCAATTCTGTAGTTTTTGTATTGCAAGTCTTTTTTTAAATATTGCATTGTAATTACATGATCTAAACTCTACACCTTCGTTGAATAAAAAATGGACAATATATTGATGTTAAATTTAAATCGATCCGAAGATTTCTAGGTCCGGGTTTCATTTTTTGCACTTTTCAACTTTTCAAGTGTTTTTGAAAGATCATTTCAAATTTTGCGTAAAATGTGCAAAGTATGGTTAACTGTTTGCAGCATGGTAAAATGCAATACCAAGGATGTTAGATTTGAGCCAACTTGCCCCAGTTTCGACTGATTTTAATATTCTGGCATTTAATTCATCACAACCCCTTGAAAGATTTTCTATTTTTCATTCGAAAGTTTCTAGCATTAAGCCATAATTCCATCTCATCACAAATCGGATCATATTTGTCCCCAGGATTAATAGTCTGTACTTTTGAGCCTATTTGTTGTTCCGATGTGATATCCTTGTTTTAACATCCAAATAATGTTCCTTGTAAATAAATTTGTCAGATTGTAGTGTTAGCGTGAGAAAACCTTGAATTCCACCCAAAACTTTAAAATTTGTGAAGAAGTAGAAAAAATATGGTAGATTTAGCAAAGCGGCAACCGTGATGAATGAGTGCAACGGAAAGTGTTACCTCCTGATTTTCTTTTCTTGAATTTGCTAACTCAGCTACTTATTCCTGCAACCCAAGGCTAAAATTATACACCTGACGAGGCCCGCACATGTAATCAGTCATTTTTTTTGCCCCATTTTAAAAGAATAATAAATAGAGATACATGTGTTTGTGTTCTACACACACTGCAGTCTTTCAATGCACTATTTTCGGGCAAAGACTTGTGTATTTTTTATTTTTTTTATGCCATTTCACTATTTACTCAAACTACTAAGGTAGAGTTTAATCTGAGAGTATTTTGCCACTTGCACAAATTTTTAGCGTTTTAAAAAAAGAGTCCAATTCCTTGCTGAGGTCCGAGGTTTTCCAACTACTAGGGGTACCTTCTATAAGCAGGCAAAGGTACAGGATTAGTACGATTTATAAAGGACACTTTATTTATCCGATCTAAATTACAATTTGCGAGAATGATTTTTTTTCTTTGGCCAAGATGTGCTCCGTCCTTCTCTCAAACGTGGGGTAATCC
>JAQFYE010001582.1:0-22059 GCA_034694305.1 Protaphorura glebata | reverse complement strand
GCCATTCTATTTATACTTAAATGTATCAGGATGCGTCGATAAACACATTAATAAAAAATCAAATCAAATCAAATCAAAATCAAGTCCACAACCTCTCACCCACTTAGTACTCCCTCCCAGCCACTCCCTTAATACTATTTCCACGGGCTTTCCCACAGTCGCGACTGTTTATTAACCTTGGACTTTCCTATTGAAATCAAATTATTTTGATTTTGAACCGAATTCTTATTCCAATTCGGATTGTTCTTAATGTGAAATTGTGGCTAAATTTTGGGTAAAATTGGGCTAAACTCCAATAGTTGTGTGGTCACGGGGAAAGGGGAGCGGATGTGAAACGGCTTATTTCTGCAAAAACTCTACAAGAAGATAAAAAACGCTCGATTTCATCTTCGAAAAAATATAATCCAAACGCCGATTATGCTAGGACTCCGACTCCAAATTCGAATTGGGATCCCGATCGTTTGAAAATCGGGCTTACGACTCCCTACAAAGTTTAGATTTTATATAACCGATTGCAATTCCGAAACCGATTTCCAGTACTGCTCAGAACCTGTCCACCGATATAAATCAACAGCAAATGCCAAAACACCTTGTTAGCGTGAGTATTACCTCTTTGGCGAGCCTGGTGAAGAGATCTCCACCTCGAAGGAAGTCTAAGATTAAGTACAACTTTCCCTCAGTTTGGAACGCATAGTGTAGCTTGACGATAAAAGGGTGCTGTACGTCGATCAGAATATTTCTCTCCATTTTGGTTCGGACACGATCACGGACTAAACAAATCAAAAATGAAACAATTAGAAAATAGTTGTACTCTAATTACCTAACCTGTTAATCCCCATTCATTCACACAACTCATCCTTTTGGGTAGGAGTAAGAAATGACGAAGAAACCCATTATGTTGTCAGTTCCCTTCCTATGTTCACCAGTCAGAACTCATTAACCCGATTTAATTACATGGAGTAACTCGAAGTCTGTGGAACACAATATGTAGGGTAATTGAGAGTGAAGTTACAAGGATATTAATTACCAACCCACTCTCATTAACATCCTTTAATAGAATTCTCTCAGTCAGTTGAACACTTAAGACCATTTCAGGATCCTGTAATTCAGACCGGAGGGACTTCACAACGGTACGAGCAGCATACCCTCGTTTCGTTCTAACCATTTTCATGTAAAAAGTAAGGTTTACTAACGACGCTCTTAAGTACACTCCTTCACGTGGCCCACAGACAAGAACAGCTTTCATTCCTTGGAATTAATTTGAACTATTTTAGGGATTAATTTCTGATATGTTAGTCTAACCATCTTAAAACACTTGAAATTTGAATGACTGACTTTGTTTCATCGTTAGAGAAAAACGAAAAACTTTTTCAGTCTGAATCGAACTAAGCTGAACAGAGGAAAATATTCTGTTTCACCTCCGGGTATCTCCAATCAGACATGTACGGGTTTTCACAACGAAATAGAGTCCTTTCAACCCGTAAGAAAGACCGACAGTGAATTTCCTAATTGACTAAAATACAAACGTCGCATGCATACATGCATCAAATAAACTTCATAGTCAGCAGAACAAGTTCAGAGAGAATAATGATATTGTGTAAAACTCTGCTTGGATATAGACTTCTCGCTCGAATTACCGATGTTTACTCTACCCAGGAGTCAACTCGTCATACCAAACCCCCGGTAAATGGGAAAGTAACCCACATCGTTTACTAAAAACAGCAGTGGCAGTGGCAGTATAATTTAAAGCAACATGAGCTCTCAAATGGAAACAATCTCTCCAACATCAGAGGGAAAGGCACATTTCCTAAACTTTTCCCACAATTAATTAAGCTTATAACAAGGTCAGACGAGCTCATTTTATGACAGAACCGAAGGCATGTCTCCGCTCCGGAAACTTTTGTCTCATAGATTCACGTTCATCAACCACAATAATAATTGTCATATTCATGCAGAAGCAAAGTTCAGAAATGAGTGAACAAGTTTTGAGTCCCATTCTAGAGTAAATGTTTACAGACCAAAACTCGGACTCTTCAAAAAAGGAATAAGCTCAGTCACACATACAAGAGAATGAATTATGAGTCTTAGAGTTGGACCCAAGTCCCTTTTCACCCATTAAATAAAACTTGGTCTCATTCAAGTCGGCTGCGTCCATCTAAACTCACGCGACGATTCCTTTCCATCCCATTACGGAAGGAAACAGAACCTGAGTTTTGGAGAGACGACGAAAATGTGAATCCAAGTTTAGTTTCGCACTAACTGACTTTACAGGCAAGAACCTTCTCTAATACAGAATTTCTACTCTTTCGTTCTCAATGACTTAAACTAGTCGTAAGAAAAAGCAAACCCGTGTAAAAGGACTGCCATAAATTCCTTACAAAGAAGAGGATACGATACGTTCAAGATCCGAGAAATGAGATTTCAGTCCAACTCGACCACTCTTCACTTTCACTTTCACATGCTCAGCCAGTGACTATATCCCAAAATGCGGGCTTCTATTGAATCTATTTTAGGCTAAGCATTCATGAAATTGTTGTGAAACTGGATCTTTGCTGCGGAATAGAGCAAATGTCGAATTGAATTGAATTGAATGTGACGGAATTTTGGGTTTCTGGTCCACGTCCCACGGACCAGGGTAGGAATTCAATAAACAATTTACGCACTTTCACAAATGCGTAATTTGCTAAGCAAAAGTTACGCCAGGTTGAGGGCTACTCTAACTTTTGCTCAGCAAATGTGCAAAGTTGCGCAAGTGCTTATCTTCTTTATTGAATTCCTACCCAGAAACCGAAAATTCCTTTAGCACACTTTCCACGAAAATTCGATTAAACATTCCGTGCCAAATCTCGGTGAACCATTTTGGAGGACGTCACATAATTTTGTTTCTCATTGTCAGTTCTGGTTCTGGTTGACCTCAGTTGGACGGATCAGGCGGTTGTGGGGAAAGGGTGGGCATTTGGTTCCTTTATGACACGGCCGTTGGCCGGGCTAATTGATAGTTGTGTGTAAAAGTAACCTGAAATACAATTTGACATTTGGATTTTGCAATCGTGCGCTTCTGCGCTTGTTCCATCAAGACTTTCGTAGCGTTTGTCACATCCTCCTATAATTTACGCCGGCGAATGAAACCCATATATAATTTAATTTCTTGAAGTAATTTCGACACTTCAAGACTTTCTTCCCTCAAAACTAGTAAGGCACCTGTCAAACTGCATGAACTGTGAAAACTCCACAAATAATGCATGTGCTGGGAGTCGTCATATATCATTTCAGCTCAACTTCATCTTTAATAAAAATTTGAGGATTAAAGAGCACAGCTGTTCAGTTCACAAACAAATTTTTCTTGACGTACTGAATTGCATTGCAGCACAGGATACACTTCAGCAAAGCACCATTTGCAGAAAGTAAAACCGACGTGCAGTACAAGCGATTACCATAACAACGGAACACGGACATGTAAAAGTACGAATTCAAACCGGGTTGGCGGAGTAAAGTAAGTACATGAATGGAGATTCATCTTTATCATCTGCCTTTTTCTCTTAAAAAGACCAGGCTTTGCAAACTTTTTTCTTTTTTGGTCCCTTTTTCGAGAAGACAGAGACTCAGACAAGACGAATAAGGAAGGCTTTGATACACTGTGGACTAAACTAACCAGATGAAACAACGACCAGCCGAGCCCAGACACCGCATCCCTCCTCCTTTAAATAAACTTTGTAATAACCATGGCATCCCAACTTTTTTTCATTCTATCGTGTTAATATTTGAACAGAAACTTCATCACTGCCATTGGCGTTCCCACACGGGACATCCTACACGAACCTCCAGTGTCGTCCTCTACTGAAATATAATTCCCATTAATAGGACATAATGCTACCCGTCACTCATCATCAGACATCGCTCGGTTGGAGCCTGAAAACTGAAGGGACATCCCCCCATCCTATCATGCCAAGTCCAGCCAACTGTATTGATCCGTCCACCGCAGCATCATCCCATAACTATGCAGTATGCAGTAGTGAATGCCCCGATTTCCTAACCTACCAAGCTCTCGAGTGAAAGCTCGCTTTCTCTTTCACTTCTTTTCGGTTTTTCACCCCGTGCCGTGCGTTGTCCATCCAAGAATTTCTCTCATTCAACAGAAACCAGTTGTGCCAGAAATGTATATTTTACTCCCTTGCCAAGGCAAGAATTCCCAGCGTGCTATTCTCGGGAGAAGTTCCGACTCTCCTGGACATAACATTTTGAATTCTCAACTGATAAATGACATCGCCAAAAAATTCTTTAATGAGGCACTAATAAAGGTAGTGTTCCAGATCATACATGTGAAATGCTGGAAATATTGGAGTACAACAATGGGCGAAATTATGATTTGCAGAAATTCTGCATTAGAAGATTTTCGATACACCCCACCAATTTCCACTAACAAAATGTATCTGAAATAGGTTCCATTCGATCGTGCGAAATTCACAATCGTATATGTAACAAAAGTGTCGACCAGATGACCAGAAGACAGGTCCAACTTAGTTCGAAGTAAAATATGATCGTTTCAAGAAGTGTTAGCAAGGTTAGGTGCTACAAAAGGTTCTTCTATTCTTCGCTACAAAGGATAAATTAGGATAAGGAACTATTGTTAAAATTATATGCATTTGTATTCTGTGTCCCTTGGACATTCTTTGTATCGAAGACAGTGACTGAATAAAAAGTTTAGTATTCAAAAAATAATAATTCGAGTACTAATGTCCAACGTACACGGATTCGTTTCCGTTCGCGGTCAAATGGAAGGAGGATTGCGGATTATATTTAGTCTACACTTGTGGCACCGAATTGAGGTCGACCTGGCTCTTATCAACAATTGCCTGTGTCTTGAAAGTCAAAGCTAAATAATTTTCCCAACGTTCATCAAACAGCTTGAAGGGGGTAAAACTAGCAGGTTGTGTCAAGTTAAACATTCATTTCAATTTCCAACGGTCGGACCAGTGACTTAAGAAATTCAACTGGATCATAAGGATATTCCCTCCCCACCAGCACGCAATTTGGATCATATCCAATATTCCATGTGTTGTAACCCTTGACCTCCTGAACAACTTTTGTGAAGGTCCCAACCCCAAAAGTCTAATAGTTTGGCCGCTAGAAATACACAGGGCCTAATGCACCTTGTATTTTCAGGGGCAAAACTGAGGCACTTCTGGGGGTAAGACCTAAACAAAATTGTTCAGGAGGTCACGGGTTACAACATATAACAAATTTAGCAAATTCTAAAGGAGCGAACTATCCCCATGCACATTGTGCGGTATCCTTTGATTAAAAGAAGCTAAAAAATGTCATTATTTGCGAGCAATATTCGTTGTTATGCATCGTCTCTACATTTAACGGGAACAAAAGAGCAGTCTCAAAAAATTACCTTTTAGTGTGGCCTTCCTCAGAACCTTCATTGCATACAGAGTTCCTGAATCCTTCCCGATGATTTTTCGGACCAAGAAAACCTGTGGTGATGGAACATAATATGTCATCACTAATATTTCTGTGACATCCCTGTCGCACCACCTCTAATGATAAATTTCTCAATATCAGATTTGAGTCGTAAAACTTGGTGTTGCTCGCCAGACCCGCAGAGACTAAAGAGACACTCAATGTCATAAATGTTCATTCTATACGGGTTTTAAAAGTTGGCCTAGGTCGAAGATTGCTTCCTTAACTAAAGAATTGATATGGTGTTCCTAACGTGCATTTCTAACAGGTGACCCTCACTAAATTCATCTCAAATATTGTTCAGGAGGCCGGTAAAAAATTTCAGTAGCGATGCCGAATTCGCGTGGCTGAGTTTTGGTATTCCCAATGGAAGGAATACACTTAGCACGGTGAAAATCCTCATGTTGTGAATGACCTAGGGACAGATCTTTCGTGAGTACGTAAAGAAAACCATTCTCCAGAATGGAGGGGGGTGGGGTGGTCAAAAAATTGATTCTGAGAAATTGACATGCAAAGAACAGTGAACGGAGAACATATCAGAACTGACAATTGAGGGATACAGATGTAATCCGAGGGAAGCCATTTTGGGCAATGCCTGGGAAATCGTGAACGTCTTCCTAAATAAGTAGTTTCAGCAAGATGTGCAAGACGAATGTAGTTTTAGGAAGAGATTTGGACTAGGCACACCGCGCAAAAACATACAATATCGGTTTGGTTGATCCAGACAAATTGCCTCAAGGACTGTCTTAATGAAAGCGCAAGATTGTCCGAGACATGACCATGACTGTAACGAATTAGACTCCCCTCAGGGGTATCTAATCCTCCAGGTTCCCTGTTCCCATATGGAATTGACCTGGTTTCACAGATGAACTGTGAAACCGACTATCTAGTGACCCGACTCTGACCCAACAAATATTCAATCAAAGAATAGACCGGACTATTTACCCTTTACTGCCGTGCTCCTGTCCGATCCTAGTCCTCCTTGGAATCACCGGAATAATCCCGAACACACAAGACGGATCTTGACGGACCAGAGAAGAAGAAGGACCTGAAGACCCACCCACCGTCACCATCTTGTACATATTTCCCCATAGTGTTTCATTTAAGTCTTTATTGTGAATTGGACCGGGAGACTCAACTTCGTGTTCTGGGTTATTCAGGAGATTCCAGGATCTAGGATCGACAGGAGCACGGCAGAAAAGGGTGAATAGTCCGGTCTATTCTTTGATTGAATATTTTTTGGTTCAGAGTCGGGTCACTAGATAGTCGGTTTCACAGTTCATCTGTGAAACCAGGTCAATTCATTTAGGAACAGGGAACCTGGAGAATTAGATACCCCTGAGGGGAGTCTAATTCGTTACATGACCTGGCCATGACAGTATTTTGTTCGAACATTCCTCATTTTAGTGTCACGGTTGAAAAATTCTTGTCGACTCCAAACGTCGGCCTTGGTTTTAATTTGTAAAGCTCTGACTGGACCAACCCACTTGACTGTAACTCACCTTAATTTTAAGTCCTAAGATGTACTGAGCAAATAAATCTTGAATTCTTGAGCAGTTGTAACTAAGGAGGACTTTTGCGATATTGCGATTTGACTTTCGAGTGAAAAGAGTACAAATTTTACTTGACTCTCACGATTTGATCAAAGTTAACGTGAAGAAATCGGACCTGCGACCCTTTCCAATCGAATTTCTAGGGATTGCACGTTCTAGATCCCCCCACAGAAGAGAAGCTTTATTTTTGTAGAATATCCTAATTCCATGGCATGCTCCAGTGACATCTTATTAAAACTGCCGTATGACATAGACAAACGAATATGAATACGACATCTACTGCGCTTACAATTCACGTAAAGATTACTTCATCATCAAATATTCTATTTCACTTCTACGTTCTATTCAAAAACTTCAATTTTCTTTGAAATAGGCTCAATTATATAAGCCGAGAATCTCGTACTCGTCCCTACGGATTTGTAGGCTGGTTGAAATAGAAAATTATACGTGCTCCCAGACTCCTAGCTATTTGCCTCATCTGAAGACCACTCATACTTCCTTCCTTCAAACTCATCTCGTTCTTATGTTTGGTAATTGAAATTCAGCATATCACGAATATATATTAAACTCTAGTATTCTACACTTGAGATATTGAGATTTGTTCTCGTCCCAACTCACTAAACTCAAGTTCATTTATTTCATAAAATGCATCATTTCCTTCAACATGGCGTAGTTTGCATTGTAATTAAAATTCAGAGCATAACTTGTCAAAGTTCCTTACTACGTACGTGCTGCCGCAACATATCATTTACAAATGAAGAGTCATGTAACTCGTGCGACTTGCGACCACATGTATTGCATGTGCATGTTGTTACCGTATTGACGAAACATTCGAAATCCAACATCAAAAGTTTCACTGAAATATTTTTCTGCTATTTAACCTAACTATTCTAACGAAAATTCAAGACATCTAATTTAATCCAATAATTTAGGAAATGACGATACTGAGTATTCGTACTTGCCGCTTGCTTGCCAGATATATGAAAAACAAATATCTACATAATGCTCTAATTTCTGAATCTGGGAATATAAATCTGGCCAGTTGATCAAATCCGTACTGACAACTTAAATCGGGTACCCGTTTTACGACTCTCAATTTTAACATGTTTCTTCTCAGTTCCGCGTCTTCGATTTGCGAAATTGTAAATAAAACAGCTAAAAAGATTTGCAAAACATTTACCTTCCCGAAGGATCCTTGGCCAAGGACTTTGAGGAGTTCAAATTGTGAGGGTTCCGCCTTGTCATGACCCTCCCTGGTCACATCATTCACTTCAATTTCATTTTCTACGCCATTCATAGGCTCATCCTCATTCGTTTGTCCATCACCACCGCGGTTGGCCCCATTATTCCCTCTCTCACTACCGCTGTGACCGCGAGTTGACTGCAGGGATAATTGTGACTGTGAGTGCGGGGTTGAGACCTCCGTCGGCTGTCCAAAAGAGAAAACGGACTTTAAGTACAAACCGTGTCTCTTCCATACTTTATTCATTCCCATTCTCATAAAAGAATACGACAGTCTTTGAATAAAATCAATGACAGACACGACACATGTAGCACAGCCTGTGACACATGTAACTTCACAGTTCAGGAACACTGAACCAAAGTACCAAACTTTAGATTGTCCTCTCTTTCTCTTATTCTGTTTTGTCCTCCTCTTCCAAAAATTCTGTTTCACTTCTTTCCACTCAACTGTAAACTTAATCAACTTGTCTCTACTTTTTTCGGTTTTTAGAATAGAACCGACCTAAAAACACTTGTCCGCCCAGTTTCACCCGCCCGCAAGTGAAGTCAAAGTCCATGTTATTTCCGAACCTGAGTCAAACCAAAACACCGTCATCCAGCCATCCCAGCTCAGGAACTCAATTTCCTTCTCCGGCTTAATGTAATTACCCGGGACTAAAATTCTGTACTCAGCTAATTTACAATATCCGTTTGCTTCACAAAAATTAATTGTGCCAAAACGTAGCGTATACTTGTTAGGCTCGCTTCCTGTTTCGTACCATTTTACCAAAGCACAATCTAATAACAAGTACGCGTGTATGTGTGTCGTCTCTCTCTCCTTACTGACTCCTTCCGGGTCTTCATCCGTACAAATACAAATATGAGCAATGTAATCAGTGATGATGGTGTAGTCACTCACAAAACCCTAAAAATATCCAGTCTAATTTCGTTCGAATGGTGTTATTCACTTGCAACACGCCCAAGGTTCGAAAAGCGCAGGCATCAATTTGTTTAAATTGAAACAAATTCACAGAACCAGAAAGCCTACAATTGTACACAGGAGCCGTCTTCAATATATCCTCAAATTTTCACCATTATAACCAATGTTCCTTATTTTCTTCTGAGAAAAATGCTCGAATTTAATTTATTTCATGGTCAACCCCCAATTTAATTACAACGAACTTCTCCAAGCAAGCCGAATTTATGATTCAAAAACAACATATCAAATTGTGTTCCCCCATTCGATTTTATAAGAAAGTTATATGTAGTGAACTTTCCGCCGTCCAAAATAAACGCAAGGTTGACGCAAACATTCAGGCAGTGGCTAAAAAATAAAATGGATCAACCAGTCCTCGTGAGTCAGGAACAAACTGATTGACATCTTGTCACTTGCACTCCTCTACTACCAAAAACTGTCACTTTTACTACAACCATTCCAGTCTCAATCCGGTACAACTTGACTTGTTTAAAAACTATCTCTACACTCAAGTTGACTTGTTCATCGTCTCGTGCCAAAGAGAAAGGCTGTTCACGCCAAAAACTCTTCTCAATTTGCAAATGCTTTGCAGGACACGACCGAACTAATAACAAAATGCTAAGGGGTTGACTGACAACAATTCCTAGTCACGTTAATTTTTTCTAGGAAACCCCTTCTCTTGCTCATCATCGCATATCACCTGCCTAAGATAGACGAATCTTAACTATGCCAAGTTCAGTATCATTAGTTTAGTTACAACGAGAAACAACAGCAACAAAGTAAAGATTGTGACCACCACACCAGAATCAGCTACTAGTTAGTATTATTCTTTCTTGTCTGTCTTTCATTCATACATTCAAGTAATGGCTTGTCTTATTCCACAAGAATGTACAATAGGACAAGAGAAAACAAAAGTATAAAACTCTGACGAAGATAAACATTACGTAATTTGAACATTCTGGGACCAAACCGACAACAAAGTTAACTTTGCTAATGTCTTCCTATATTAGTCTTTGACAAGTATTAGATAAGATTATTCTTCTGTCTGTTCAAAGATGCCATCTAAGCTGACAGCGAAATTGCTAATATTTCACAGCAACGTGCAAGCAGAAGCAGTATTCAGCACACATTCATCCACCGGATTACCGTCAACAATCCACACGAGCCACACATTTTGACATCCCTTCCCAACGATTTAAAGAGTCTCATGAGTCTGACCCAGTAAAAATCATACACGTCAAGCACGGGATGGTGTTGAGGTGCCAGGGACCTCTCTCTGAAATTATCTAATTTGTACGATTTCCCCGAAAAGTTTTCCGTCCCGTACTGTAATTCATATGATCATACTATTACTGCGCAATTAAACTGGATTATTAAAACTCGAATCAATTTCGAAGGGCTTTTGCATTCCTCATGTTAATAAAACATGCGAATTGTCAAAAGTCAAAAAGAGAGATTAACTGACGAGCGGTACGTCAGGGCGGGTAATTTTTGATCGCGATGCAACGTATCTCTAAATTCGACTAAGAATAATCGTCATCTGACATGTCTTCGCTTTTAACGCACTTTTCGGTTTGTTGAAAGTTATAACGGTTTTTTCGAAATTTGAAAAACACCAAAGGGTCCCCCATTTGCTCTTAATATTTTAGCATGATAAATTGCATATTGTATAGAGCAATAATTGATCTGAGGAAAAAAATTAATTTTTTTTTCAAAAAACTGTTAAAATGTGAAACATTGGTCACTGTGAGTAGGACAAGAACATTTGTCTCAGGTTTTACTAGGAGTTGGACACGGAAATAAATTTAAATGTTGCTTTTTTAAATTAATATTTCCGTGTCCAAATAGGAACAGAACCTCATACAAATGTGTTTACACTACTCACAGTGATGTTACACATTTTTACAGTTTAAAAAAAAAACAATTTTTTTGAAATTTTGTCTGCCGAGATCTCATTTTGCCCTAAACAATGCGCAAGTTTACCATGCAAAAATATTTAAGACAAAGGGGGGACCCTTTGCTGTTTGTGTCAAAAGCAAAAACACGTCAAATGACGATTATTTTTAGTCGATCCCGTTCAAAAAAAAAATACCCGCCCTGACGTTCCCCTCGTGGGTGTGAAAGAATTACAAAGTCTTGAACGCAAGCAAAAATTCTGTCAAATAATTTTTACGTAATTCCACATAAAATTAAAATGCGTGAAAAAAACATCATCCTAAAGCGTGACTTAGTAAATTGTATAAGACTGATGCAGTCACCGTCAAGATTTTTGCAAACTCAACTAAGGATTTGCATTGCATGCTTTGTTAGGGAATCCCACATCTGGTCTCTTATCCGTATTCATCTTACGTCCAGATTGCTGATTGCACTAGCAAAAAAGTACAGAATTTTTTTTGGGTGTCCTTTCCTTTTTTAGCTCGAGGTAAAGTAATCGTATAACGCATAATGTCTCGGGCGGATCTAATATCTAATACATAATATATGAGACCTGGATTAAAGATGTACCGCAATACTATTACGCGTATGGACTCATAGTGCATTTGCACAGTGCACACCAAAGGAAAAAAATTAAATTAGTCGAATCGATACTACTTTACAACCGCCACAGCATGCTAAGACGAGAAGGAAAAGTGTCCCAAATGGATGATGAGATGAATTCGAGTGGCTTGTTTCCAGGGCGAGAGATAGAAGAACCAGAAGAACATTGCCTTTTCTGGTAGCATAGCAACTGACTAATGGATAGGGCAGCAGAACATAACTGTTCTAAGTATCCCATTACATTTTTACTGTTATTTGAACAGACCATTTTTGGTTGAGAACAATTACTATTTCTGTTAGGTAAACGTCTAAAAGCTAATGTAGGTACATTGTTTGACTTTTAATACATAGTAAAAGTAGATCGGTCCAGGCGCGATTTGGGATTTGGGTTTTATAATGAATGAGCCTGATCCAAAAAATTTAAATTGAATCTTAAATCCCGTCTTCTAAACTTACAGATGTTCGATTCTTTGCTTACGCAAATGCAAACGAATAAATTAAGTGGGGTTTCCCTAATCCCCGAACTAATCTCCAACATACAGACACACCCCTTTCAATTAATATAAATAACCAGTACAATGATCTATGCAAAGTAGAAATTTCGATTTATACAAGGGATGCTTAATGTTCCTGATTAATTCCGTGTTAACTAAGCTTAATAATAGCTAAAAAAGCCAATGGTAAAAAAATACATACCATACAGTACTTTTATATCCGATTATACAGTCGCAGAAGTGTTATACTAGTGAATACTTTCATTTCGCTATTTTTAAGCGCTATCGGGATTGGAATGTTTATATAGGGATGGCGAAAGCTATTTTCATCAGCATCCCATCGAATTGTGAAAACTAAATAGTCGGTCCAAGAGGCCAAATAAAAAATTGCAAAAGTCACTACAACAAATCCTCAGAATGGGTTAGAATTTCTGGTTTGAGTTATTCAAGAAAACCAAAAAGTCGGGAGTAATTTTTAGAACTTTTTCAAATGGTTAATATTAGCCCAAAACTGGAATCGTAATTTCTGTGCTTCAATCCATATAAAATCATTTAAAAAAAGACTAAGAATGAACCGGATCCTTTACGTGAAGCCTGTTGAAACGACATCCCGATCAAAGTTGTTTGGACGTGACTTTAATGTAATATTGAACGAAATACCAATTGTCATCGTTCATGACCCCTCCCCTTAATCGCTGACTAATTTTGACACCGAGCAACCTATTCAGTCGTGAACTGTTGCTATCTTTTGTTGCTACACATGGATATAAAGTCAGAATGAGTCAGCATTAAATTGGAAGGTCAAAATTATGGGCTCGTTGCTAAGATTGCACTAACTTTTTCAATTAGTCATCTTTGTAATTAATACTTGCTTTGTCCCTCTCAATCTGCCTTTATAATTCCTTAAACCCTTCCACAACTTTCAAAATGTAGCTATTTTCCGTAAAAAGGACCAATGAAATAAGATACTGCATACCTGAAGTAGAAATTTCAACATACAATTGTGTAAGGAAGCTTGAGATCAATGAAAACAATTGTCAAACACTTTGCCGTTAAACACATGTGCAATTACAAGTGTTAAGAAAACTAACGCTGTCAATCAATTACTTGGGCTGAAAGCTGGTAGGCAGTAAAAATCATTGTACTACAAATTGTCTTGGGGTTTCCCATTTACGAACACTCAACCAGGATGTACGGATGATATTGTGTGAGCTAATGAAATCAGATGGAAAAAATAATCATATTGAGGTTGGGACCAGAAGGGAAAACGGCATCGGCAATTCAATAAGTGTATTCCAAAACTCAATCAAGACTTTTGTAATGTATTGCTAGTGCATCACTAGAAATACATTACAAAAGTCTTGATTGAGTTTTGGAATACACTTATTGAATTGCCGATGCTGTTTTCCCTTCTGTTCCCAACCTCAATATGATTATTTTTTACAAAATACATTACAAAAGTCTTGATTGAGTTTTGCAGTGTAATTATTACACTGCATTAGTAGCACATTCCCGCTAAAACTGGTTTCGTTTTTCACTTGTATTCTTTTGCGTGCACTTACGTCCTAAAAGTGAAAATAAGACAAAAAAAAGTGCCAAACCTGACTAAATTTTCCTAATCGTGACGGGCTTAATCAAAGTTATACGTTAATACTTTCCTCTAATATTCATAATTTATGTAATTATGGAATATTAACTCGTATGACGACGGGACGAGGAAACGGTCCATACAAATCCTAACGTCCGTCTGTGCGTCCCATTCAAATATCGAAAGTTACCAAACATGATTTGATTTCCAAACTGGTTCGTCTAAAATTGTTTGAAAAACTGGTTAAAAATTAAACTGAACGAGAAAATCCGATTTTTATAAAAATGTAAGAGTTTAAGAATCATGTGTTCACAGTCTGTCGTGGTCCATGAAATTAATTTCTTACCAATCAGGACCGCCTCCATTTTGCTACCACTTATCCTTAATAGCATGATATAATTTACAGTTGCAACTGTTTTTACGAAATCTTAGTCAAATTAAGGTGATATTCAAGGCGTCCCAGCCAGCGTTATTAAGTTGATTGTCTCTTTCAGTTTTTGTTCATGATAATTGTAATCCAAACTCAGTGAAGCGAGAAATGCAGGTTTTTTCCACACTATTCATCTTTAAAAATGAATTAACTTAAAACAAATCCAAAAAAACGTTATTACGCACACTCGTGGTCGTGATTGACTTTTTCGTCTAAGCTAAACTGCAAGTCCCCACGATACCTTCGTAAAATTATTAACTTTGAATTTCCTCCTTCGTGCGTCATTCCCTCAGCTACGAAGCTATTACCTATGACGAGACAAGATAAATCTGGCCCATATTCTAAAGAAGGGCTTATATAATATTTCTATCACTACACTGAAGAACCACAAAGCTACCCTGAATTGAATAAAAATGGACCGACCAGGGTATTAAATCTTCGCAAAATCGACTAGAATTTTCTTTAAAAAATTATTTTATTGAGGTAGGGTAAAGTACACAAATTGTTTGCTGAAAAAAGAACGACCCTGCACTGACGCCCATTTAGGGAGGCATAACGCAGACAGTAGATCCTATTAGTTTTCTGAAATGTTCCTCGCAGCTGGAAATGGAAGGTTTAATAGGCCCACAAGATAAATTTCTTTTTAAGCTTGCATGGGATTCTGGTAGTCGTTTGGATCCACCACACTGAAAAAGTGAAGACCGGAACTGCAGTAATAGAATAGAAGAGTTAAGACGCATGTAGTTACAATTCCAAAAACATATTCTACCTCCCTATGATATAAACCTAGGAACATTTTCCGTAAAATAAAAAGTACTCGATACTTCAGAAAAATACGGTGCAAAATTAATAGAAAGTGATTTAAACAAGTAAGTCCGTTATATGAAAGATTGGCGGCTAAAATCTCACGACCCGACCCTTTTCAATCAATCCACTCAATTATCCAAACACCTGAGTACTTTGCTAAAAAAGAAATGGGATTCCGGCAAGCGAGGGACACGCTATCGTGGACTCCATCGAAAACAATATTTCCATCAAAACCACGTTTCACTACAAACTAAAGAGTGATTCTGCACTCTATTGAATCGATCCTCTTGAGAGTTGGCTAATTTGAAAGTACATCTGTGTAGCTGGAACTATAACAGCTCGAGGATTTCTCCCTACTCGGGTTGGTCCGAAACTAAATGTATGGGCTAAATAGGCAATATTTATGAAGAGGAAAATACTGCGGTATTATATTACTATGGTATAGTATAAACTTTTTCACAAGGTCTCACGGCGTCCTAGATTAATCCGTGCCGCTAACCACACAGGACACAAGAATTATTTAATTAAAAGTGTGTTCGTTCGGAGTTCCGAGCAGACCGAATTTCATGTATAACTTATATACCCTACAAAAATGTCAAACAAATGTGTTATGTTCTCTGAATCGATGGTGCTGGTAGTGTGGTATTCCTTCCCTGCCGAAAGTACGAGTGAAAGTCATGTTGACCCGGAGCAAAGCAAAAGTGTGAAAATGTTTATTTTATTCAGTTTCGGGTGGAATAATAAACTCGGGAATATCCGTATATTCCGGTCTACCTCACTATCGCAGAGCTAAAATACGTTATTTTTATTTTGAACCGATTGAACGTAAATGACACAAAAGGGCTCATCTCATTTGGCTGTAAGCTGTTACATCTTCAGGGATTGTACACGAAAAAGTTTTTATGGTCTTTGTCTACTATCATAACAAATTAAATGTGAAACTCAACCCCCCTATTACTTTGTTTTGATTCTTTATTAGTGTGATAATCCAAAGCATTCAAACATACGTCCAAACCATTCAAACCTACATATAATCAAATATATTTAAGAAGTTAGTTAAATTGACTTCAGTCTTGAAAACCTAATTAGACCCATTCAACCGAATTAAAAAAGGAATACAATACTACTCATTAATGTTTGTCTAAATTTAATAGAGCCTTCTGACGTCACCGACAAATCGACACTCTTAAGGTTGTCATGCGAATTTGCAGAGAAATAGGGAATAGGGTGTTCCTTTTGGTAACTTTTGTTTACGAATGGGCACTCGATTGGTTGGATTGAACTTTTTTGCAACACCCGAGGTCAATGAACCGAAGTGTCACTGCCAACAATCTGTTATTTTTATGACGTCAGAAAGCTCTATTAAATTTAGACAGACATTAATTCAGAAGAAGCAACAACGACAATTTGATAGATTCTAGATCGTTGAAGACCGTAAGGTTTTGTACTTTCCATCAAGTACTCATTCACGAAGCCGAGAAAATTTTTAAATCATTTCACGTGAATGGAAGAAATGAAATAATTTTCTAACTACAATGAAGCAAGGCCAATAATGTCAGATTACAAACGATGAAATTCAAACAACTATACCTATAAATAAAAGTTTTGGCAGTGGAATAGTGGAAATGCAGGATGAGAACGACAGAGCAGGTGTACGGCACATTGCAAATTCTGAGAATCATATTATTCTGAGCTAAAACAAATACCGTTAACGTTAACCTTTCGAAAGAAAAGAATGGAAGTAAAATTTCGCTGATCAAAGCAAGGAAGGGAGTCTGTCAGTTAAACCTCCAGTCAAAAAATAGACGAGACGAATCATCGTTTGTTTGTTTATCGCAGAATATAAGTAAAGAATGTGTACACTGTGGAAGTAATAAAACCTCCCAAAGCAATCAAAACGAATTCCGACCTTCAATGTCAACTAATACTAATATATACAACCCACACACATAGCAAAAGCCTTACCCATCTTTCAGTGTTTTATTGTTATTTTCCGCAATACATTTAAAGGCCATTTGTCAAACTTCATACTATCTTTCTGTCCTTTTGGCCTTCAATGAGTTTTATTAACTTAAGACAAGTCAATGCTATGCTCACACCTAAATTATTATTACAATCCCCGTGGAAATCTCGGGGGTTTATATGGGGTTTATTGCTCTGGCTTTCTGGCTAACAAATTGTTTTTCCCAGAAACGTTATTGTTATTTGACCTAATTTTGGCAAATGGATGATCATCCAAGCGGGTGGTAAAAGACGGGCTGCGAAGAAGTTCTTAGTTCTAGGATACCTTAAAGCTCTATTTTTAGAATTCAATTCCAAACCTCAAATATAATTACGGACGGTGAATTAATTTGAACCTACAGAACCCGAATCGCCGCAACTATACCATACCGATTTCTATTTATGTCGTTATACAGTCATCAATTTCTAAACTATTTTATAATGAATTATGATTGACACGGTAGCATCTATCATTCCGTAAGTGAACGTGATAAAACATAACGACTGGAATACTTTTAATTGAGTATGTAATTACCACATTGAAACTTGGATGGAATAGTGGTATCCCCCTTGATAAAAATTATAAGGCATTCAATTAATTCAACGTAAGTGGGACAAATAGGAAGGACTAACGACTCGGAGAGTGCCGAATATGAAACTCAATATCCCGCAAAACTGCTCTAAAGAAACTAGTTCATGGACTTGCCTTGTAAATGCTTACTAGCTAGCTAATACTACCCGGGTTTAACCTGCCCCAGAGGAAGAAATTATAGAAATGGTATAAGAGGAAATTCGTCTGTATCTAATGCCGCAAAAAATAACGAATACTACATGAAAGACTTTCCCCAAAGTGTGAAGTGAGGATGTACTCCCAACTGATTTAATCAAGTAAATTGTCAAGCTGTTGTCAGTCGTCAGTTACTACGTCGCTGTAGCGTTGAGCCTTTTCCAGCAAGTTACATTATTACCACGACCACGTCATTTCGGCTACGCCTCATGAAAACCCTTTGTATTAGATTGCCGGTGAACTTATTTGATAAAGTTGTCCTCCTAATGTCAACATTCATAATTCAACCATGCTTTTTCCCTCACCCAATTTCATTATCTTTATGGCGGTAGCACACTCGAACTCGGGAAAAGGTTTAACCTAAACTCCTATCCTTTATCGGAAATCAACTAAATGTCTCCCACCCATTTCCTTCATTTTTGTGACAATAAGAATTCAAATTATGTGAACGACTTTTCTATAATTGTAGTTCTTTCTTACAAATTTTCCAACATGAATAAATGAAAATCAATTTGTAAAACATCAACTGAAGTGAAAAAAAGATAATTTGATCATTGTGAATGCAGTGGTAACTCCTATGATTTACCATTTTCTTAAATTACTTAAAGTATTCCAATTATACGTCCGACAACGGAGCCGTGTGAAGCGCGCTTACTAAATTAATTTCTCTTTAGTTTAGTCAAGTAAGATGCTTGAAAGCTTACCTCAACATTTTCATCCACGAGCATCTCCTCGAAACCCTGGAAATCACAACGCAAAATAATAAGTTGTTTCATTGACCGTAATCAAATTAATCAATTTTATAGCAGGTAGGAAAGAAAAGACTCACAGCGTTATCCGGAGGTGGGCGTTTCGTGTCACCCCATGGAACTCCGAGTTGATGAGCCAGCGGCATAACGTCGGACAGATGTAGTTTACTCACTTTTGCAAAATTCTGTCAGAAACACAAATAAAACAGCAACTATTAGCTGACGGCAACACAAACAAACATAGTTCAGCCCAATTCATAGTTTTCAAAGTTAACGAACCAACTTATGATTTCAAATGTATCTTTCGAAGGCTTTCTTTAGCTATTGCCAATGTGAAAAATTGTAATGTAATCTATTTAGAACTTCAGACTCCAGGGAACGTGGAACTAGTAGCTGGGTATTCTCCTACTTTAAAAAACTTTTAAACTCAACACACTCGCACTCAACAACGACGACAATGCTACACCGAAACGTCACTGACCCTCGACTTTCTTATACACGTCTTAGTGGATTAAGTCTCTTTGTGGCCTTCGTGGTCAGAGCTCCTAGTGCAGGTTTTGATTCACGTTCAAATGTGGAGGTTAATTGGAAATTATTTATTTATTGATATCTTTATGACGAATAAATAACACTGATTATTATCATCATTACAACTTTAAAATATAATATTGCCTAATATTTTCAAACCTAAATTAACGCATATGAGGTTAAGGTTGCAAAAGTTGTACATTTAATTATTTCCTATTTTTGTTATTCCTTTATTGGAAAAAGTCCGAATGCAGACAACAGCTTTATTTTGAAATTCTTGAATTGACTAAAAAGGACTTGATTAACTAAGAATAACTTTGTGGAATGAGATATTCTTCAGTTGACGGTTGAGAGGTCAAAATACAACTGTTGCTCGGTTCGTCGGTTCGGATCGGAGTAGAACTCCGAATTTCGTGGGGAGAAAGTTAGATTGAACGGGAGTCAGCCAAGTTGAGCAAGTCAGACTCGCGAATTTCACACTCTTTCCCGAGAAAGTAAAAGTTCACAGCAGAGCTACTCACTTCAATGTCACAATCACATCGTCAAATTCATATCTTGCACAGTAGTGAGGACTGCAAGTCGACTCATTCCATTTGCTCATAGCATGTAATACAGCAGACTACAAGTAAAGTACTCAGTTCTAGCCAAACTAATACCAATTACCATATTTTATTAGATAGATTAGCACACATTCAAGACATGTCTGTCTGGATGATTCACATTGCACTTTCGTTCGTGTCGAGTGTAAATTAGTGAAAGCACGCTGCAGTAATCCCAGAAGAAACACACACCCCCCCCCCCCCCACCACCACCAAAATCTGGGTGGAGCAAGTTAGACCGTGATGTAAAGTAGGGTTTGGTTTGGAGGTCACCGTTTGACCTGTATAATCTGCATTGCATGTATGGACAACACTGGTCTCAAATCCCGGGTTTGTAGTGCATTTTTAATGTGCATAGCTACAGATTTAACGGTAAACCTCGGTCACTTTTCACTAGTATGTATGTATGCATACTCCTCACTAATATTAGGGTTCGAGGGAGATTTCCTTATGGGACAGCCGCGGTCTCGTTCCTTTACACTACCAAGTCCATTAGAACAATGGGTATACGAGAATAGCACTGAAGTGCAAAGTAATTCATGTGGCTACGTCAATGAATATTTATAAGCAATTTCGTGCCAGGGTTGTTCTAATGCCATCCGGTTCTATTCTAACTTGCGCTAGTCATAACCTTGTAGTAACTACGGAAGATCTTATCCAGTTGTCCCTGATTAATAGCCTCCTGTATTTTAACTTTCAGAATAACTTTGAAACCCAGGATTATGTTTGAATTAATTCGCTGACTGTTTTGTACGAATGGGAATGAATGAAAAGTCTATAAGATTCCACTAATTCCACTCTGTGAAAAATATTGAGAATCATTGATCCAACGAAGCAGAAGAATCTGCTATGAATTCCGGTCACCACATTGCCACTTATAAGCGGAATCACAGAACAAAATGCTTTCATAGCACAGCATCAACATCCCACATCAAAGAGACTGAAGAAATGTTTGTTGTACCTATATGGAACATCATCGACTTCAAGTTTAACTCCATAGCAAGTCGTCGTGATCCGTGTGCCGCTCCGGAATGGAAAATTCGGGTTTCTCTGGCAAAATTCACTACTAAAATGTAACTTGATATGATGGACCAGGACCAGAAGTGTTTTCGAGCGGATTCTGAAGTAGGCATGAGCTGGGAAAAAGTAGTTTGGCAGATTCTAGACCAGCTTGAACAAAAAACTAATCAATATTGTGATTGCTATCTTCCTACCCAAGTTTGCTCTTACAGACTCACAAGGGACATTTCAATGAATCGAGGAGATTTGTTCGATGCCCTAAGACAACTTGGAAAGTTATAACTGCCATCCTTGGAGAATTCCTAAAAACATAATACAGTTAGGCCGCCAACCGCCAAATTCACGAAACTCCATTAAGTAAGGCTTTCCAAAGCTTAAAGATTTTGACACGCGCTAATTCGTAAAAATAAGTGCCCCAGATCCATGTTCTAAATTGCTGAAATATGTAAAGTGGGAACTTAGCGCTGCCAACAAGAAGGCCAGCTCAAAACGATTCCTCGTCAATGCAGTCGAGATAAGAACCCGCTAAGGCGTCGTACCTTTCGCAACTATCCGCCGAATAACATGATGGGATGATCACGTATCAGGATTGAATTTCGTTAAGGAATAATGCGAACATGGTCATTAAGGCTGAGCTATTAAAAGGACCCGAAAACCTCACATTTTAAATTCTAAACTGCCGCATTGGCATGACCAAACTTGGATAAGCAGCATGATCGAAAAACCGAAATCACTTCCGCATAGTACGGAGACATCTTCCTGAACTCAAAATGACACTCTTCAAAATAAATATTATAATAACGACTCAAATAATACCACGAGTAAATTGGTTTTCTTACAATGAAGTTGATAAGACTAGGAGAAACTGGAGAGAAATGAAGTCTTGGTCATGCATGCAATTGTGAAGGGGAACACTTTCGAAAATTGAAAGAAATTAATAATTAGAAGGATGATTTGAATTTGAATTTATTAAATGATAATCACTTCGTTACATAACGTTAGCCTTTCGACTCAGTACACGTGGTACAGAAATGTTCTTACCTAAAATGTGAAGGTTAATTGTATATTTTAAGATTTTAGTGTGAGGAAGACGAATTATAGAGGCGGTTTTGTAACATTTGGCAGGAACCCTTTACTGAATATAATAACTTCTTATGTACTCGACCGATTTAAATGATAAGCGCATATCTGAAGAACTAGAAGAAGCAATGAAACAAATCATAAATTCATAAATTGAACGAGTGGTGCAATTCGATGGGTTTACTGATAAATTTCAAAAAAACAAAATTTCTTGCAATAAAT
>JAQFYE010001581.1:0-22063 GCA_034694305.1 Protaphorura glebata | reverse complement strand
CAAGTCTAAACAAACTAAAACTAATTAACCTTTCATGTACAGTAAATAGATTGTACCGCTCTAATATATCATACGAGTTGATTTTTCTTCGTTTTTTAAGTAGTGAACAAATCAATCAAATTTTGCAGTTAGGAGATCCCGTTCTGAGCAAAAACAAAAATAACAACTTAACCCAGGGTTATTTTCACATATCACATTTTGGAATTTAACGTTGTCAGGGTGGATGCCCGCCATGTTTGTGACAGCCTTTAATCTGTAGGTAATGTTTATGTCCTATATACATGCATTTTTTGATTATTTTTTTTTGCACTTTTTTGTTTATTCCTCACTACGGGACCTCCTGCCTGGATCAATTTGATTGATTTGTTCCGGCTCCTTGGTATAATCTAAGTAAAATGTAGTATGTGAGGTACAAAATTGATTGAAACACCCTCGAAGTCCAGAATTCTCGCATCCCTATGGCATTTTGAAAGTTTGGAAAATGAAACCCTCACAACACCTTAAGAATTTTCATTGTTTTCAATTCGTTCTATTGATTTCGTATAAAAGCGAAAACTGAAAGTTCGAAGCTTGCACGTGTCAAATGTAAAAACATCTTGGCATTCTCAGTCAGGATAAGAAGATTTTATCAAGATTAGCATGACTGGTCACTGTACCTTCGAGCGTCCTTCTAAAAGTATACCTTCCAATCCTAGACAATTCATTACGATGTTACTATTATTCTACAGCCGTTCGTTAAAGAACAGTTATGGTATCCCGATACGGGAAACTGTGGTCTGCGTTAGGGGTTACCCATATTCGGGTAGAAAGAACAGTCTACCAAACATAGCCTCTGGACCCACTTGTCCAACCCTCAGCCAAAGATTGATTTGAGATCCCAAACCTCTAGACACCTAATTACGATTAAAATTTCCGCCAAATACCATAAATCGACCCCTAAACGCGAAAGAAAAAACCTTTTCCTCAAAAGTATTTGATACTCCAGTTAAATTCTCTCAGAAGTGCTTCTTTTTGCTGTTTGGAAACCGCAGACTCCTGTGTTATTCTAGGTGTATAAACACTCAAACTTGAAGGACTCCTTTCTCTGTCTCATGTAATTTCCGGATTCCAGCAGCTGTCACCGGAGTTCCTCGTTTATTTTCACTTTCGACTTTAAATTAGATTTGCATCCTATTACTTTACCCTCTTTGGTGAAATTTTAGATGAAAGAAGACAAACATAATCCACCCCATCGAATCTATGAAGTCTTTGTGAGACTTCAATTCGTGAACGAACCTGGTGAAAGATCCTCCTACTACTACTATGTAATACAATCTGTGATGTGAGATGTACAGTACAAAATTTGTACATTGTACATGTACTTTTATGACAACATACGAGAACCCGTACGTACATAGGATTGTTCTAAAGGACTAGAACTTATAAATTATGACTCTTAGCATTCGAAAGACGCTTGGATTGGAAATTCAGTATTTTTCATTATTTTTGGAAAATACTACTTACTTTCATTTTGAATGTTAGGAAAATAAAAAGAGTGAGTCTTTAACTTACATCATTATAGTTTGCAGCTTCAACCGGATCATGTGTCTCGGGGAATTCAAAAGCACAGCAGTGGTATGGGAATGTCATCCATGCTTTTTGCAAATCCTAGGAAAATAAATGAAAATAAATATAAATGTATAAAGCTTACCTGTTACTTTCCTACATTAAATATAAATGATAAAGTCTTGAGAGGACTGTCGACTGTCGTCGTCGTCAAAGACAATTTAGCTGGAATGCCGCTTCGATCATCAGACGTAAGTATAATAACAAAGTAGGAAAAACACAAAATCTAGCTCCAAAAAGCTGTACTAAACCTTGAACCAAAACTTTAATAGTTTCCGTCGAAAATCTTTAAATACTAACATATGAAATTTGATTTCCACAATTTATTTGACAAGAGAAAGTCAGTTTCCCCATCTTCGTGCTAAAAGTAAAGCCTACCAATCTTACGCAAGGAGATAGCTTGACGTCAAGTCAAACGCTAAATAAAATTTTGTTTCAAGCTGAAGTAGTAGCCGCTAGTATCTATACGTTGGCACGTAAAATAACCACTCTCCTGGCACGAGTATTGTCAGTAGAGACACACCCGTACGCAGAGAATTCGATTCTTACCAGCGATCTCGAGAACCCTATCGTACACTTGTTGAGTGACAAACGCGCTGTTTGTACTTCAGTTATTTTTGATTGCAATCGCTTATGACAGCAAATAATTTGACCTGTAGCATTGGTATTGGTTATCACACTTAAATAAATTGAAATCATCTGTCAATCAATCAATGCTCCGAAGCCTGACACAGCGTTTATCACATACTCATTGCTAAAGGGTATAGGATTTTGTGGAACACTGAGCATTAGAGTAAAAGAAAAACACTATACTCTGGACTCGTTATCTCTCCTGAGTTTTGCGGTGACAGAATTCAGATTAATGATGTACCGAAATTTCGGCCAAAAACCGGTAAAAATTAACTGAAATTTTCGGTCGAAATCGAGGCTGTAAACCGAAATTTCGGGTTCGGTACATTACCAAAGGCTTCCAACCCGAATTAACCTCAGTTTGACGAACGCATTACCGCACTGTCAGCACACTACACTTAATGCCGCTCCAACCAGCGTTGGGCCTTGGTGCCCAACTTTTCTACCCCATTAGGGCACTTCACTGAAATATGAAAGCGAAAGTTGGAAAATCCATGCGTATGCAACGTAAATACATCACAGCCAGCATTATAGTATTGGACAGTTCAAATAAGTACATGTCGTTTAGAATAGTAGAGAGTCATAATTTTAAAGAAATAAAAGCCGGAGATACAATTTGAATTTTTCTTTTACGTAATTTATACGTGACCTGACCACCTAGAGTTCACGTTCCAGAGAGTAATAGCAAACCCATAAAATGTTTAGGGACATCGATGACGGCAAAACAAAGTAAATATTATTAAACAGCCTGCCCCCCTGTACCGTTCCTGTGCAAATAAATAATGATGAAAGGCTAGATATCCGAAAGATTCTTCTTTACAACTTTGTTTTATGTATCAAAGAGTCTATAATCTTGGTTATTTGCATTACATTGCATTGCACGGATCTTCGATGTGAATATCTGAATCTGAGGGACGAGAGATGAAAAAGTTCCGGCTGCTTTCTGTTTCTATACACAAGTTCTGTCTCTTGAGACCAGTCAACCATTCTTCGTCCGAGCGTCTCGAATCCGAATTGGTATGAATTGTGTTTACAGCTATTCCTATTCCTCTAATCATATTTCAATAGAATCCCTCACAGTTACCCTGAGGGTAATTCAAATGCACAGAATTCCCTGCAGATACTCGTATTTAAAGTGGGAGAAAGAACTGTCTCACGAGATACTACATTGTTAGCTTCAAAAACTTTTGTAAAGAGTTTACTTTGTGTCTCTTTCCCGACGAAGCAAATATGAAGATTCGCGATATTATCCAGGGATTGGGACAGACGTTATAACGACAATGGACTTTGTCAAGGCGCAGTGCTATCCTACTATCCATATTGCGCGTCAACTTGGAACGCAGACGACACTCCATCAAAACTACATCTTTGAGCGGACAAACCCAATAGTAAAAATTTTACAACATTAGCAATCTTAAGCGTTTCAACCAAACACACATCAATCGCAGATTAAATATTTCGTAGCTCGCTTTAAAAAATTACTTATATACATAATGTTTGGTATGGTTTCGGTTTATTCAATTTTTATCAACAATTATATTCCTCTTAACAATGCTATATATTGATATACCAATGAGTGAAACTGAACGACAATTAACTTAAAGTTTAGTTAGGAGCGTAGTTAGGTTTTTTGAATTCATAAATATGTAAAAAAAAAAAAAAAAAAAAACTTTTTCATCGAACTTTCGTAATTCTGGATATTCAAGGCCGAATGTATTCGGCCTTGAGTGGAATAGTCTATTCCACTCAATCAAGTGTGTGGGATATTCTAAATATATGCAAACACTCAGGTTATCAAAGGAAAAATTAAATCTCAGATTTAGGTTTTCGTTTTAGATCGATTCGCCGTCCATTTCAAGGAAGCGAAACGTTTTGTCACGACAAAACGCTTCGCCAGGGTACATGCACTTTTACACAGTATTATCTGGAAATGTTGAGTGCGGTGGTGGCACATGGGGCAAATACAATGCTCGTTTGATATTTGGATACTTGTGCATTGAAAAATGCTTTTCTAACTGTCTAACACTCTAATATGTAGGAATAAGTGATAACAACAAATGAAAGGTAAATCAAGCAGAATAAGTGCATCCAATGGCACCTAAACCCATCCGTTCAAGAAATCTAAAATACGTTGAATCGGAGGAGGAAGAGTAAAGTAGACATTCATGGTTCATTTCGAGAAATTTTTGTGGCAGAACTCTGGAGAAGCTCGGATTTTCTCTACAACGCATATAAATTCGTTTCAAATGAATATAGGTATGTGTATTATGTATATATTTCACAACTTGTAGCATTCTAACACATGGTGCTATGTTGCAAGGTAAGCATGAGACCTGCTGTTTGAATTCAGTCGACTGCGTATTTTGAAGCTTGTAATGGTATTACCGATAAGAGGAAATGGATTTTTCGCATACATACTTTTCCCCATGTGACTCAGAAATTCCAATTCCAACGGGCGACACACCTCATTAGATGTGCAATAAAATTCTCTACAGAAATGTATTTCTTATTTTCATCCGACTAACTTCGAATATGAGGGTAGTTGTCTCACGTGGTTATATTGAGAGATTTTGATTTCGACAAACCCCACATAAGTAGAATTCTACAACCCACTCAAAAACAAATTGTGCACAGTGAATTTGCGTAATTTTGGAGAGCATAGAACTGCTGACAATAATAGACTGCATCGCCGGATTTGCCTTTTTTGTGTATAACTTACAAATCGGAGAAAGCGACAGTGACAGCGACAGTACAGTATTTCCGGAATGACTTCGGCGAGTTCTGACTGACTAATAAAGATAGACAGGAGTGTCTTAAAGAAAGGAAAAGAAGAGACAAGGACTTACGTGAAAGTGATAGATTGATGGAATGACGGTAAGAGTGTGAACGTTTTCCAGGCGAAGTTCCTCGATATGACCAAGTCCAAGGGTCGGCAAGAAGGTTATTGCAGTCTCTGATAAATCACTAAAAATAAAAGTGAAGTGATTCAGAAGAGTGAAAACGTTTTAGTAAGCGGGCTTCTATTTGTCTTCTGCCTGGATTAGCCTTAGCTTTCATTTTTCATTCCAAGCACACGAGGCTTTCTATTTAATTTTCTCCTAAATAAAGATTAGTCTATCAATTTCAATGAACAAATAATAGGCACTTCAAAGTATATCCAATACCTTCCACATTGCATTAAATTAGACTCTTGTCCAAAATCTTGTCCGAATTTTTTAAAGTGAAACGTAGATTGCCGAAAGTGTTCTGCGTGGCAAATATAAAATTGCTCATTTTGACTATCCCTACATACATTATGTTTGTTTGTTTGTGTTTTGATTATAGTGATATTTCAACGCAGTCACACATACAAGTACGTTTTTTGACTGTCTTATTAAGAAACACTATTTGATGTTAATATTTACAAATCTTGACAAATTCAAAATTGATGGATGTCCTAGTAGACAGTTGATTTCTAGCCAAACGAGTCTCAAGAAGTTTGAAACCGTGAAAGCGGATTCCGTAAGTATACAGTGCCATTTCAACAGAATTCTTGGCTGCCCACACAAAATTCGTTTATTAAGAATTTGACCCGATTTAAGGAATATTTCGCTCTTGTATATATTCAATGAGAAATCGACTTTCTTCTTTTTTGCTGTCTCCACTTTCGTGCGGTACAATTACTTTATGAGGTCAATATATAAATATAGTCTTAGAGGGAAGCACTGATGTTGAAGAAATTTTAAAACCAGGTTAGTGGATACGAAATATTTCATTTTATAAAGTTCGCCTTTACCGGTTCAGCGGAAACACATACATAAATGCATTTCAGATAAGGAATGCCAAGGCAATCGGAAGCGACCAGACGGAATTCGGTAGTTTCGAAAAATTACAGCATGTGAAAAATTGAAAGCGAATAAAAATAAAGAAATTCCTTTTCCAAAACTCCAAACCGAAGGGAACGGTTGCTTATTGAATTTTACAGAATCAGAAATAATTTCATCGGGACGGAATGGATCTGCTAAGGGGAAACATCCTTACAATTTTCTAGTTTTCTCCTCTATTTAACCTTCGTATGTCTCCAATGACTTTGCTGAGCTAGAATAATCAAATGAAAGGCAGGTAGCTAAATCGACAAACTGATGCTCGATGAGATTAACGGAGAGTTGAAAAGTTCAAACATATAACATTACCTTGCACAACAAGTTTATTCTGAAGAACTGCACTACTCCCCATGGCCATAACCCAATTTGAAGTTCGGAAACTTCATAAATAAACGAAAGGGAGGATGTCGGGTGCCGTATCTATCTGTTTCGAAATTCGATTTGAGACCGAATTACGGAATCGTTTCCCAGGACGTCTGCGTCTATATTGGTCAGACTTACTTTTTTCCTTCTCTCACATAGAGAATAATAAATGTTTTCCAAAAGGGGATAGAATTGAAGAGGATGGACGAAGGTTTAGCGGAGAATCAAATCAATCATTCTCATCACATCAGTATTGCCCTCATGTTTTTCTCGTTTACACTCTCTCTTCATTCAGTTTCGTGTATAAATAAGGTGTGAAGGATCGGATGAATAAAGCTCCAAATGTTTGGGGCTCAAGAAATCCTAACATCATATGGTACAAAGTTGAAGAAAAAAAAAAGAGTCGAAAAGGGTGGAGCGGACCAAATAACTCAATCTATACCTCATGAATTCAGGGAAACTGGATGTTCGAAATACCTTACACTACTCGGCTTTCTCTGTCTGCTCAAAATACAAACTATTTCCTTTAGAACGCTTTGTGTGTGTGTCATGGACCCAAGAGATCAGTCAACTCAGTATACAATACATAAAATACATTTCAAATCAAACTCGTGATCAAATGGAATGAACTAGAACACTTAGTTCCAGAGTTAATATAAAATCGACATTCGTCGGCTCATTAAATTTTCCGATTTATTTATACTCGTTTATCCCGATTTCAGTTTTCACGATTCTAACAGGTTTTCATACAAAATCGACATTTTTTCTTTCATTTCTCAGATTATATTAAAGTTTAACTTCCCGGGGTCTTTATAGAATAGAATAGAATAGAATGAGGTTTATTTCCGTGTCAAAGTCATAAGACACAGTTTAAATCAATACAATTCCTTCACGCCTTGTTTTCATAACTGGACACTATTTTCTACTAAAAATAATAAAAATGAATGAGTAGATTTACACAATAAGCAAAAATTTCGGTAATATTTTGATTATAGTTAGATTCAACGATATGATACGAATGATGTATATATATTTGCTCGCAGTTGCTCTTGCTCTGCAGTTAGTGTTGTCGAATTTCAAGGTCAAATTCGGGACTGTTTTGAATTGCAAATGGGAGGTCATTCCAAGTTTTGGTGACATAACATGTGAATGATTTCTTTCCGAAGATTTTCTTTCCGATATTTAATTCAATGTTTAATTTTTGATGTTTACGTTGTGTGAGCTATGATTATTGATGACTATAATAAAATTACATCCAATCCAATCCATCCAAAAGACATAGTCTTAAAAATATGAATATGGGGCACAATTGAGAGGTTGGGCCGAGAATTTTCACCTCTCGTTATCTGAAAGTCACCCAGGAATGCAACTGTTGCTTTCGATTTATTAACCATGTTACCAATTTTGAGGCGTACAAATTTCTTTTTTCCTTCATTAGTAGCCAGTTTGACTTCAACTTGTCCCTAATCTTTCGTACTACTATTTTTATGTAGGTATACCACTATTTCAAGTGTACTGAGTAGAATTTTATTTATCAGGTTGATTCCGGTCTGATTCAGATTTCCCCAAAATGGTAAACAATAGTCCAGCACACCAAGTAAGTCTGCCGCAGAACATTTCGATTTGTGATTTTGAGATAAAACGCTTTTGTCAATTCAGAAGATTTCTTCTGGATGTCAAATTTTTAATTACGTGCTGCAGCAGATGATCGGCCCAGTTCAACGTTTCATCTAGGTGGAGTCATCCATATAATTTTGCCTTGAGCGCAGGCAGCAGCGTTGTCTTTCAGGTGTAGTATTTAATGTTTGTTCGGCTGTATTGCTACTACTGGTCTACTATATCACTACAAATCACTCATCAGAATAGAAACTTTATTAATCTACGTTTTACGTAGAAATCTTATACACCAATACAGATAGAAAATTGTCTGTATTTCTTAGAGACTTCGGAAGGCAATCTAGATTCGTGCGACCATGTCAATTCATGAACATACAAATTCGTAAAAGCCTCTAATAACTGGCGATATATGTCATGACTGAAATGAGAAAATGAATTTCTGTAATCTAAATTGGCTAACCAGACAAAATCGATAAATACTGAAGGGATTTCCCGATAGCAGAGCTCTGAAATCAATTTACCTGGGCTAGCACTAACATTAGCAATCATTTCCAGACTTAGATTATAGTTCAAAATTGAGGATATGGATATGAAATGACAATGCGTCTATTAAAGCTGGCCAAAGATTGACGTCGCGTGTGTGCTAAGATATATTAAACTCGTCTTTTGAACAAAATATATATTGTACTAACCAACTGACTATTAGTTTCTATTAATGAATTAATAAATGTTGAAAGGCCACGGTTGTGCGTCCAGAATATCCTGTATAGTTTCTCATTACTACTAGGGGTACCTTGCTGTTTGAAATGAAAAACAAACCAATCGACAAAATATACGCGGTGTTGCTATTACAATGTGCCTCTCGAAGAATGTTAATTTATATTATTTCGGTTTATCCTGTATTTTCTGCACCTTGAATTGTTAGTAACTTTTTTTCTTCAATTTTCGTCTATTGATGTTTACTCGAGGAAAGAGAAAAGAAAAAACTTGCACTTACAGCTGACGTAGACTAAGAATGCCAAGAAAGGCCTCCTGGTGCAAAGTCGTCAGCTGTCGATTTCCTTTTAACGTCCTGAAATTAGTTGGATTAAAGGACGACATTATTTTCACCAGTAATCCTAAACCGTTTTCATAGCATAGTCCCAATTAAAATTTATTAGATTCGCGGCAACTGAGGAGAAATGAGTGCATAGTCTATTTGTAGAAAATTAGGAATATTTTTACGTACAAAGTTGCTATAGTTGCTCCATCGAAGGCTCTTGACCCAATCTCTTCCAAACTGTTGTAACTCAGAGCTCTGTAAGCAGTAAAAAAAAGCATTTGAAGAAAGTCAAGTCATCCACATAA
This sequence comes from Protaphorura glebata, assembly GCA_034694305.1. Classification (NCBI taxonomy): domain Eukaryota; kingdom Metazoa; phylum Arthropoda; class Collembola; order Poduromorpha; family Onychiuridae; genus Protaphorura; species Protaphorura glebata. The sequence continues at coordinate 12,638 of JAQFYE010001581.1, read as the reverse complement.
AGAAAGGGACATAAATAAGTATAACTACACTTCAAGATGCCATTCTTTATTCTCTCTTATCATACACCCAGACCTGAAAAGTTTGCGTCGTTAAAGTTTACAAAAATAGGAACCAGAGAAGGTCTAAGAAATACAACACTAAAAGAGGCCCAATAAAATTGACACCATATGAACGAATTGCTCAATTTTTAACTCCAGATTGTTTCGTTCTTTTCTCGTTCATCACTTTCCCTTCGTAAGCCTGAAGGTTTTATTGGTGCTTAATATATGACCACAAAACTCGTTTTCAGAAAAATCATATTTCTCAATTTAAACACTTAAATATTGAAGGATTCTTGTTGTCTAAAATCAGTCCAAGTGAAAGGAGCGTTCCAGAGATTTCAAAAATACAATATAACGTCAACTTACAGATGGTTCACCTTGAGATTCTGAATCCAACCAGGCTCGATAGTTTTAATCTTGTTATTCTCCAGGTCTCTGTATTGAATAACATCAAAGAGGAAAATTTAAAGTACACTATTGACATCTATTAGTCGTATTGGTTCTCAGTAAAAGTAATATTTAATTGGTTTCAGTTCTCTCCAGTCAAAAGAAACCAAGAAATTGAAAGAGTTACATATTTATCATGATTTTTGATCACGCAAGGTCACATTTCAGTGAAGTTTTCGGTTTCCAAACAATATCTTTTTATTTGGAAATTGAGAGTGCGGGTTCTGTTTGCACACAGAAAACACTTTCCGATATGATTGGGGAGAACTTTGAGATGCAAGTATTTTATTGGAAGCGAACCACTTCGAGAAGCGTGTTATTTTTGTCCAAACTCTCGTGCTAAAAATGCAAACTAAACGTTATAGGTCTTCAACAATCTAGAGGTTTCACCTAAACTCAAGTTAACACCACCAGGTTCAGGGTCAGCACTTGGGGTGGGACCCCTTGAGCGAGAACCGTCTACCAAATATCCTGACGGTGATGAAACCTCGGGGTCAAGTGCAGGCCCTGAACTGGGTGGTGCTTACTCGACTTATAACCTTTCGTATGTATTTTTATCACTTGAGTTTAGGCAAAAATAAAACGTTTTTCGCAATAAATTACCTGGTGAAGTCACAACAATTTTAGAACATATTGTTCCGATGAAATACAAGCTTATATAAAACTTACCAGAAGATATAAAATAATACGAGAGGTGACATTATTTTTTTTAACGTTTGACTTATTGGAAGTGTCGAAAGTTGAGTCTGTGTCAATCCTTTCTCTTATAAAATACAAGATGTATGTCCACAATTGTCTACCATCCACTTATTGGCAGCGGGATGTAAAGGGTTTGGTGAACGCTGCGTAAATCGACTTCTAATGAAATTCTTTCTAAGAATTATATTTGCGTTGAATATATATGTATCTTAGGATTGTCAAAACTGAAGAGGGTATGAAATAGAATATCTTCGAAACGGACATCCGACCAGATGTCAAATGTTAGGAACGTCTTTGTGTATGTTATGGAATATTGCCAGATTTTCGCAACGCAGACGGGCTTTCTCATCCATCCGTTCAGTGTCAAACAGAATTATTGAAGTACATAATATGCGTCTCAAAATGGGCCAAAATATCGATGAACTCGAACATAATTGCTAGAATAACAATAAAGACTTCAGTAGTTGAGCCAAACACTTATTTCTAGTTCTCTGAACTGATCTTTCTTGGGTGTGCAAATGGTTTCGAGGGTCAAAATGTGTTTCCAGGCGCTCCATTCCGCCAAGAAGGATGATGTTCTTTCGCGGTTATCTTCAGTGGCGTTTCAGTCGGCATACTGCTCTCGAGTTTTCCCAAACGGGCTGTGGTGTCTTTCGAATCGACGTTATCATCATAACTAACTCCATCGCCCAGTTCATTTCAGAAAGTCGAAAATGATATAATAACGGGATTCTTCCCACTGAACAACGTAGTACAAAGTAACGTACAATACGTAGTAAGCCAAGATTTTAATTCTCGAACGTACTGTTGGAAATTACGATACAGAACTTGAGAAGTTAATTTGTCCGGATTCGAGGATCGGTTAAATATGATATGATCCTTGTGTAAGGATGTCGAAACCAGGAGTCGTATCGGTGACCTGAAGAGATGTTTCCAGCAAACTCAGATGGTTGTTGATATGTTTCTCTGATTAATTCTTTGCATTAATTAAATTGAGAGAGTTTGAACTGAAAGTAAATTCTAACCGCTTCCTAGTGGCAAGAGTAAGAGTAAACCTGGAGAGTTCTGCAGTTTCCATATTTTGCTAATTAATTACTATTTGGCAATCTCCGTCGTAGTGAAATAGCAATTAGATCCTACTAGAAAGTTTACCCCATCTGTGAATTCACGACTTACGCGAATGTTCGTGGTTAACTGTATATCTATTCAAAATACCATGGACATGCCTGGCTACATTCGAGAATAATTAATTTATGATTAATAAACTTTGCCCCTACCCTATTATAAATTTTGATGATTTGGTGCTTAAGGAGTTGTCAATAAATGGTATGAGTGAAACTCGGCCCAGAAAATCCGACAAAACTAAATTAACCCATATGAGAGAATGGGTTAATCTCGTTCTCTCGTTCATAATTTTTGCGACCAATCAATAACATTTTAGACCCTCTTAAAATTATGTACAAACTATACTCTTTTTCCAGCAACCCCACCATTGTTTGCGCTGCCGTGCATGGTTGAGCAAAGGTCGTTGATCACCCTAGTTGATCAAATGAATTGAAGACGAAGATAAACTTTTTCATGAACTCGATCTGAAGGTTAGCTAGGCCTCCAAGACCAAAACAATTCCAATAATTCTTCTCATTACATGGAGAATGTAAAATCATATAATTGTCGCCTTAAATATGAACTATAAAGATCCTTTCTTAGTGATTCTAGACTACTGCTGCTGGTTTCGCCACACCCGTGGCATCCCAGAATTTAATGGCAGACTTACTATAGAATTTGATGATTCAACAACAAATGAACAACCATTTTACGGGATTACAATGTTTGCGAACTCATAGTCATAATCTTATTATTTCTATAACAAGTAAACACTCGAAGGCGGCCGCCAGCGCTAGAGACTGGAACCACTAATAAGGACTGACACAACTTCAGCTGAAATAATACCGATGCTGGGAAGGAAAGTGCATAATGTCAAGTTATGTACTCTAGTACAGCATTATCAAATTCAGAAATTGTAAGGGAATTGAGGGTTCGTTAATTCTAATTTTGACTGACTATGAGTTTCTTGTTTAGTTTATGTTCCTTCCGTTCCGATTCAACCATTTTCAGAAAGGATCACTTTGAAAATGAACAACCTAACACCATGTCGATTTTACGTCATGTAAGCCCTTGTATAAATATACATAAATGTAGTCACAGAAAGTAAGGAGGAAGGAAGGATGCGAATTGAAGAGACAAGCTTATCAACTTACACAGAATTCAGGAGATTGTTAGTGGAGAGCTGACTCAGCATTGGAACTACCGAGAGTGAGGAATGATGAATCCGGCTGAAAATGACACAAATAATATATGAGAGCAATGAAAGGTACGCCGGAATATTTGCAAAGCATTAAATTCGAACCGATGCAAATGCTTCCCACATTCGTCAATTCTCTCGGCAATAAGAATTTCTATAGTAATTCATTCTTAGGGAAAAGTATATTTGGAATGAACAATGAACGTAAAATGGTCGAATCTCTGTTCATATCAAGGACATGACCGTAACCTCGAAAGTTGCGGAACGCCCATGGGATTTCACTGCAAGTCTGTACAAAACTAGTGGCGAATCTAGCACTCAAAGTGTTCCAAAATGTTGTATATGCCAGCATTCCCGGGATCCACATTAGGGTGCCCATACTTCAAGGATTCGCGTGGTTGGCAAAGCGCGAATTTAATCAGAAGTAATTGAATGAACAGTAGTTACTTCAGATCTTAACTTCGCCGTTGACCCCTTAGGACCAGCTCAGAGGAAATCTCGGTCCAATCTTTAGAATCCCTACTCATTGGGATTGATTATCGCCAACACAAACTTATAGCCAAAGCCGACATACAGCGGCCCGAAAACCATTGAAACGTTGCGTTATGGTGTTTACTCACTACTGGTTACAGCTTCTACGCTGACTAGTTCGTGACCGAAGTCTTTCTGTCGGGGGAAGGCCGTACCATTTCAAATTAATAAAAAATGTAAGACGTTCTTCTAAGCAGCATGTGGACTCAGAATTCATGGAGATTTCATTAGTCAACGGAACAGCTCACGGAATTTGAAAATAATCCTCTTCCGAAATTCAGTTGTGTGTATGCATCCTATCCTACAAATTAGTATTAGGTTATAGATCTCAGAAGTTCTTTGATAAGTCCAGGGCTTTGCGGACCAGGATGAAAACGTGTGCGAAATCAATTCGTGGATTTCAAATCCAAGAATACTCCAAGATACAATATTCGCAATGTAATACTCAAATCAAATTTGACTCTTTTCAGGGACGACCTTCTTCTTCACTCTTGCCAGAACGTTACTGTTCATTTATCCAGAGCCGGTTCATATTCTAAGAATTTAGCCCTCCGCATCTCAGTATTGAATTACTTGAGTGATGTACTTACATGATTTTCAACTTTGGCAAATAACCTTTGAAAACATCCTTGGAGAGTTGAACGAGTGATGGAGCATCGTGGATGTATCTGTGTGGAGAAAGAATCGACACGACTGCATTTGATTATTGTTCGGACATAGTGTTCGTCTGCAAAGAGTTTTTCTCAGAAAGCAGTGAAATGACAGAAGGACCAAAATGGACAATCAATATGAGTCCACTACTGCAGACAGTAGTCCATTGTATTGAGAAGAGTAGTTGTCGTGTCATAAATTGGAGTGTCACTTTCATCTCACATGCAAGACAACGGTTATAACTCGACTTTCTTTTTCTCAATAAAACACAGTAGTTGTGTCTTGCATATAGTTGCCTTTCTTGGACCTTTAGCCTTAGCATTAACACGAATGGATTTCTATACAGGGTGGTTCCTAAGGTTTATCCCCATCCAACAGGCGAATATGAGGAGTCCTTGAAACCTAAATCCTGTATCACATGCAGGACAATACTATATGTGCAAGAATACCGCGAATAGAGTTCTGTCCGCTGAAAGACAAGATTCAAGTTCAGTGTTAATCGAGTCTCAGAATCAAGACAACAATTTATCAATTAATCGGCATATAACTATATCAAGGTAAAACTTAAAAGGCATAACACGTTGTACATGCATACAGGCGTATTCGGTTTCCGGCCGAAGACTGGCGATAATCCGGAGCCCTAATCCGGAGAGCTATTTATTTGGATTGAATATTTCGGCCAAAAATTTCGGATGTGGTCCTTTCGAATGAGTTATTCTTTAAATTGCTAAATTACATCTATCTGCCATAGGATGTACAAAGGAGGAAGGAGATTTTCCTGTAGACCACCCTGGAGTGTGGAGAAGGTATACAAAACATATGTACTTACATTGTGTCAAGATTCCGCATCCCGCGAAAAGTCCCATCCTGAATCTCTTGAAAGAGTGGCAATTCACTCAATACTCTGAAAAAAAAAACCACACAAACAAGTATCACTTTCACTTCCATTTCCGATTCCTTATCTCTTCCCTCAATAAACAGAAACCAAAGCCGACATTCGCTCATTTCTCAAATCCCAAATAATGCTATGCAATATGCAATGTTCCATTTTCGTGAGGGTGGCATCATATCGGCCAAGTCAAGCAAGGGCTAATGCATGCAAGCAGAAACCGATTGAATTGGAATCCCTAGCGGACTCAAAAATGTTTTCAACTAGAAATCCGACAGAACTATATGTCGATGGAGTGGAACACATTACACTAATTATAGCTGTAGGTGCTAATCATTCGCTGTTGAACTCTAGTGCAGAAGTTTGGTAAATCTCCTCAATCACTTCAACACTAGAAGTAGTTTTACATGACCTAATAAAATGTGGCAATATGACTTGAGTGCGCTTTTGTGCTAGATATTTCCATGCATTTGGCTCGGGATAACGGCATATAACAGTTGGTACGTACTATTACAATTTCATCATTGGGTAGATCAAAGGGGACACGTACAGGACAATCTTTCAGATCTAAAAAATACATAAAATTGCCTCGAACCTAAAAAAAAAATCAAATAGAAAAGTGAATCCAGACACATGCAGGAAAAAGTATTATTAAACTTGCCCTAACGCTCTAGTTTCTGGGAAATATATATAGGAAGCCGTTCAAATATTTAGAAATCTCTCATGCTTTCGAATCTGCAGAATTTTCAACGTAAATATTAAGTTCTGGAAGAGAACAACCCCATCCAATATCAGAATTGAAACCCGAACTCAAAATTTTGCACAATAAATGTTTCTAGTAAAAGTTTTACCGTGCACTTAATATATTTCACTATATAACATATAGATATGACAGAGAATAACTACAAGAAAAAAATTTCACGTGTTCTGAATCTGATTTCATTTAATTTGATGCACTTGACTGATACATGAAAGGAAAATTGAGAATAACCCTTGCATACGCAAGGTGAAAATATTCTTGTATAAGGAAAAGTCGGATTGGGAAATTAAAATATACTAGATATTTTATAAGGAGAAAAAGAGATGACCCTAAATTTGAAGAAAATAATATGCTATTTTAACGTCACTGTACATTTTGAGGCAGTACGAATTATGATTGAATTAATTTTGGGGATCTTCAGTCTTACAAAAGGGTGTTCTGGGCAGCAAGAGAAAGAACGTGCTATAAGCGAAACCTGTTGATGTTGCGAGCACATTGAATTTTTTCCTGACTTTATACCTTTAGAACGCCAGAAATAAAGGAAATGCAAGAACAAAGAGCAGATGCCGCAGAGCGGAATGGCTTCATGAATAGATTACGTTCCTTCCGGTCGTTTCATTCCAGCGAACCTCGCCAATATTATTCCTTCCTGCGCTGCCTAGGCCAAGACGCACACATGCATAATAATGAACATATTTTGTTTCATTCGAACTTTGTATAATAAGAGAACTATTTTTAAAATTTGAACTCAGGAATGCAATTTACAATTTGCCATTTTGTGAAAACTAATAACATAAAGGAAGCCATCTGGATGATTGTCACTTACATTTCACGAAGAGAATCATTGTACGGACGCAATTGTTCGTTACTCAGAGTAGTGAAATTCCGGGCATCAGCAATTGTTCTATAAAATTACGGAAGTTAGTACATCATTTTCTGTTATTGAATATAAAATTATAGCGTAGAATATTAGAGATTTTATTGCGTTTTCATGATATTCCAGCGTATTTGAGGAGTCTTAGCTCGTAGGAGCTCAAATCTCCGCCACATTTCAGATCGAAGTTAGGGAAATTCTTGAAACTTGATAATTATTATTTGGAACACTCATAAATTCACTCTTAAGATAGGCATTTCAAATTCTGTCCCCGTAGGTGCAAAAAGTAGCTAGATTTGTGTATTCGCTACTTCATTCACCACTGCACAAAAAGTACATCATCCAGACTTGAAGATGAAGTTCAATTTTAACAGAAAGAGAAAAACGAAGTTTCCCTTCCAGTCGAGCCAAAAGTAAGAAAGCATTTAAGAGTTTTCTCTGAGCCCTGGAAAAGTGCTAGAAATGCTTCCAGTCGTAATTTGTTGCATCCTAATCTGCGTTTGCAAGACAACATGGACGGGGAGGAGGGGTTTTCCACATGGTAGTGATTTAATTTAAAGTAAACTAATACAAACAGACTTCGTAGACCATTTTGAGTTGAGCGTGGCAATGACAACACATAGACAAGTTTCCTAGACCTTGACTCTGCGTACAAGGCAGTATTAACTAAAAAGGACATCACTTTACTTATAGCCAGATCCCATACGTCGTAAGACAGTGCGGCTTCAGTCTCATTAGAAAGACTTGTCCCGGTTTGTTCCAGAATTCTTTAATCTCATATATTTCAGCTCAATCAAAGAATTTCTCCTGACATATACTTCATTTTGTACTACTAAGTTTTGCACATAATTAATTATGCTTTTCTGAAGTTAGCACGCGCCTTCTATGAGAGTTACCGGAATTATTCTTAATGATCGGCCTGCATATTAATTATGCTTTTCTGAAGTTACCACGCGCCATCTACAAGAGTTACCGGAATTATTCTTAATGATCGGCCTGCATATTAGTTTATGCTTTTCTGAAGTTACCACGCGCCATCTACGAGAGTTACCGGAATTATTCTTAATGATCGGCCTGCATATTAGTTTATGCTTTTCTGAAGTTACCACGCGCCATCTACGAGAGTTACCGCAATTATTCTTAATGATCGAAGGAGTCGGGGAATCACCCTCTCTGAAGTGTCGCGTGGGAAATATTTCGATTTGTCATATGATTAGGCCTTCAATGAATGACAAGTCATACATAGTAAGAAACCACCGACAACTTGTATAAATCCATCCAGGATTCGAAATCACACATTCCCTGGAGTCGTGTGAATACTAAGTTGAAGAAAAAAGTATTTGGGAGTCATAGTGTATCTCCGGATTGCATTAATAAAATTTAATAATTCCAATTTCGCTGAGAAAATAGGTGGTCATCCCATTAGAAGCGAAACTTAGAACATTAACACTTGTACCTTTATTAAGTCGTGCGACGAGATTAATTTCATTTAGTAGTGGTATGATACGTATACATATTGTACTTTCTTTTGCTTAGTTTATTCAATCTAATCATTCTTCACCAATCGCAGGCACTCAAGTTTCCCTGAGCAAACGGTACTGATACTGAAATTTTCCAGGCTGACTTTAAATACGGCCTCCGTCTGAACAGACATTCAGTTCATGAAAATATATTTCCCGTATCCAACATACCCGCTGCTTTGATGTACCGATCTTAAACATTTGGCATATACAAAATATGTTTTCTTAAAAGCAAAGCATTACGTGCCTTTTTCTGTCTTCTTATTTGCATCAAAATTGCTTATGTCATCACTATTAAATAGTATGGACAGACATAACTAGTTTGTGATTAGACAAAATACAAGTAATCACATCTTATGGATTGAATAGCAATTGTCATGCCCGTCCGTCCGATCATGATCTATTCCTAATCCTTCATTATTTCCGTAATTGTGAGTGACTCATTAGAAAAGGATCGTCCTTCATAAGCTCAGCGGGACAGAAAACTTATTATTACATTACTGACGATTGAATGAACATATTTCTCATTAACGAAGACTTCCTATTCCTACATTACTCCTTGCTGGTTATTTTTAAATCCCCATGCAAGGTGAACATTTTCATTACAAATTACTTTGTGATGCGTCTGCCACGTGGTCGGTGGTGGTGCAGAAACTCTTGAGGAGCAATAAGGCGCTTACAAGGTGACCACTTATCCTGTATAATCTGATCGATATAAACCACCAACAGATGCACAAACACTAACTGTCCTGGTTACAAGTATGTATGACCAAATTAAATTTGTCGCCAGATCAAATTATGTTCACTGCCAGAAATTTCGGGAAAGTTTTAACAATGCACAGGTAAATTCAACTAAAACCTTCAAAGAGTCCAAGTCTGTGGTTAAAATACTGTACGCATTCAGGGAACCTGCGTTTGACCTGAACCTTACGGGCCGTTAGGGTTCCTTGTAAACCTGGTGAGGCAAACTAGGTGACCAAAATCAATCCGACAAAAACTTACATTCTGTACACGTCAGAAGGTAAATTGGAGCTTAGTGCTATCATTGTAGTTCCGTTACATTTACACTCGACCTCCCGTGTTTCACCATCCGCTGTTGAATTCCAACATCCGCAATGATCTCTCCAAATTCCGTATAGACCCAACCCTTCTTCATTTTCATCTGGATGTAGAGAGAATCCTTCACTTCGTCTAGCATTTCGTCCTCCGTCACCGAACCGCCTTGTCCCCATAAATCCACCATCTGCATATAAATTACAGAATTGGCGTGTTACTTTTAGAATCAGGTTTATATTTAATTCCGCGGCTCAGCTCTTTTAGAATTTTGTAAAACGGATTGAAAATGTTAGATTGCAATAGTGAGGAAGAAATACGAGCTACTGACAAGGGAAGCCCTTGTGTGATAAACGTTCAAGTCTATACTTCTTTGTGGTCAAAGTATAGGATAATTTACGATTTTATTTTAGCCGAATTTCTTCGATCAAATAAGGATTACCAAATACCTGCCGGACGATTATGATTTATATCATTTGGAATGAGAAATTATTAGACGGTATACCCGAAATGAAGTGAGGTTATATAATTAATTATGATCAGATCACAATTCCCATAATCTCCGCCATTATTGATCAGAATTGCAAGTTTCATTTTGATATCTGACTGCCCAAGATTAAATACAATCGGGAACCTATGAGTGAGTATCAGATATATTAAATTATATCCGATCTCCTTCAAAGCTGTCACACTGGTCAACGTCGGATAAGGTATTAATTACAAGCCTGCTCTGACTTTCTGTCGAGCCACGATCGGGCTCTTATTCTCAAGATTATTAATTCTGAGAAGTGCATTGCTATTTGAAAATGTGCTCAAAGGTTGTACCGGAAACAGGATTTATCTGCTTTGATGTTTTAAAAAATTCGGGTTCTTTTCAGCCATTAGGCGGTAGGTTGTAATTTTGCATCCCTTGTGAGTCGTGAGTAATATTGGCGCCGCCATGTATCTTTACCGGAGATGCCTTTTCATTTCTTAAGTAGCATCAGCGTATTAATATATTCCAATACTCCATACAAAAAATTGGAGAGTTGCTATTGCTCACAAGTTAGAATATTATATAATATAGAATACATAGAAACCCAACAGAAACGTTTGGAATTCAGGAACACACAAAATCTCCGGAAAGTAAGAAAAGTAAAAAAAAGACTCTTCTCGGCATGCAATAATCAAGATTTAGTATCCTTTCCCTATCAATTTCTATAACGTAGGAAGAGAAGATATACTACATCTACTACTACTACAAAGGAAACACTCCTGAGCCGAGAGATATCTCCTCACGGATCCGAATAAATATATAAAATAGACAGAAATAAATCGAAATTGAAATTTTTGTGTGTGTATGATCATCACATTTCTTGAGGGTTTCTGAATTCCAAGTGCGCAGAGAGGTTTTTGAATTATTAGAATTCAAAATCGCAAAAAATTATATGTGTGTAATAACATCACCACACAGACAGAGGAATTGTCCTATCTCTGAGTCTGGCTATGCAGGTTTCTTATCTAAAGTTATCACTCTTGTAGTCTCGCCGAAACAGCAGTCCTGACGCCAACAAATTGACCCGAAGGCTGAAAGAATTCTGCTTAAGACAGACGTTGCAGAATATTACATTACGAGGGGACAAAATGTCATTTATAAAATATCTCCCTGTCCACTAATTTCGTATTTTCGTCACGGATTTCAGAAATCCGGCATTTCATGATATTTTTAATTCGAGCTTCGAAAGCGTTCTTGCGGTACTGTCTAAAATGCGTATTAATTCTAGACAGGTTGATTCCGGTAATTAAATGTGGTCTTCTGGTATGACCGTTTACAAAAGTAAAGGTCAACTCTTGTACCCGTTTAATGTTTTATCAGGGACGTACGGTTTGAAGTGTAGCAAAAGGCGGGTATAATGTTCCGTGTACATGAGGATAAGTAATACGTGTAGACGACGGTGATTTTGTACGGATTGGATTTAAAGACGCTGGGAAAGCATAATGTGATTTATGTCTTTACCTGTCTGGTACGCTTGACGGTTGTTTGAGGCAGGGACTTGAGTTTCGTTAAGACCATCACAACTTGAGATCCCACAAAGCAGAAGGAGGACGATCAACCAGACGAGGAGGAACCCGACAAAACTTGATCCTCCACCAAATTTATGATCCCAAATAAACCTGGACGCACGAAAAAACAAGGAAACCATTATCATACTTCGATTTTCTTTCATTTTTTTCTCTTCATTTAGGAGAAAGTGAAAGTAAACGCAGCGTATTGCAATGCAATGCATACTTTCTTCAGTCGAATCAACACTTGGGGAAAGTATCCAATTTCAGCCACGATACTCCAACCCGAAACGACTCTACAGGGTCGTCCATAATATCTACCTCAGTTTTTAGATATTTTGTGTTTGCGCGAGCGACATTTGGTAGAACGAATTTGGCGAATAATATTTTACGGCCCGTAATTTGAGAAATGTAGTGAAAAAAACAAGTGAATTTTGGATTGGATTATCCAACGCCAGAAAGAACTGGTGACATTTTTAACGAAGTTTCCTACGAAGCAGATAAGCACTGCCTCTAGCCAATCCAAAGTGCTAATTCTTCTGACTGATCTTCCGAAATTTTCACTGCCAAACTTATTCGCCTAATTGCTTTGGTTCCGATTTGATAATTATTTTTACATACTGTTTATATAAAATGTATATTCCATTTACATATGCATGGGTAAACGGATAAGAATCGCAGTGTACCTGGCGAGACATAAATAACATTTTTGAGGATTAACATCATACGGCCAAATGAGATTCCGTCAGCTCAGTACAATACAATGGCGCGTGTAAGAAATAAAATTAGGTCAAGTCACAAAATTAGGGGAATCTCCGCGGGCGTTC